>CM060962.1:38173514-38298514 GCA_030765045.1 Tenodera sinensis
CCTGACACATGGTCGCCGTTATTTACACCCTTTTTACTGACATGATGTTTGACGTAGGTAAATTCAATGTTTGACTCTAAAGATTAAGCCAACTTCCTTATTAATATGATCAACATTATTGTGAATTAATAATATTCAACTAAAAGGAACATCGATTACTTATTGGCAGTATTACCTTCTGCTGAAGTTTTTGGATGACCGGCGTCGCTTCTGAATTAATTGGCTAAAATTATGCAAAAGGTTTGACAGTTTAAAGAGTTCCTACCAGACTACACTACCCCGTTCCTAAACGTTTCCGTTTTATATACGTGTTTCCGGTGTGTGTTAGTATGGTCTGTTTTCAGAAATCCTAGATTTTGGTGGCTTCTTTGTAGTGGGTAAGTTTAGTAAAATCGTTGTAATCAACTTCAGAACACCGCATTACTGGAAATCCTAAGATTTACCAGGAGCCTATAGAATGGAATGGGACAATTCACTTTGGTACTATTATTCTATATTTTTGTAAACTTTGTATAATAAATTATCAAAATGGTCAGGAATATATACAAGAATTATGGCATGAAAATCAACAAAGAAAATGCTAAAATTGTGGCTTTCTGCGGAAAATACCCCGTTCCCATCAAAATACGTCTAGATTACAAGTATTAGAAAGAGTGAATTATTTCACATATCTCGGATACACATTATCCTTTTTGATGAAATAAACATTCCCAGTAAATTGCGAAGTACAACAAAGCAACGGGAATAATGAATAACATTATGAAACCTTCTCTAGTACAAAGGCATAGTACGGAGTTGTCAATAAGTTCCTCCGCACCGTGCCGGTTCCTGCCACTCGACATCTCGTTGGTACTGCTGTTTATCTGCATTATCTTTCATGAATTCATACGTGAATCTATCAGGTCAGATTTTCTATTTCGCAGAACGTTATAACCAAACGATCGCGGCAGTAGTGTTATCACAGGAATTTCCGTCTCTACGAGAATCTTTGTTACTTGAGAGCTGCGGAGCGACTTCTCGACTACCCTATAGAATCCACCTGTATAAGACCTTAGCAAGACCTGCACTTTGTTACTGAAGTGAAGCATGGACACTGAGGAAGAAAGATGAAAGCAGAATAACGGCTCATGAAATAAAATTCATAAGGTATACAGCAGGATATACAAAATAGGATCATAAACACAATGAAGATGTGCTGGAAGATGTAGAAATAGAACCTGTGATTAAGTATGCATAAAGAGTTATTAGAAAAACTGGTTAAATCATCTACATTCGCATGCACAGAAATAGAATCATAAAAGCCAGGCTTCACTATCGCCCAAGAGGTCTTTAGGTTGTCCGAAGAAACGCTGGGCTGTGAGGACGTAACAGGCCTAATGGCCTAATACTTGGAAGGAAGAAGAAGAAGTAACCTTGGTGTTAAGATTAATCTCCCTGTAGAAATTACATAACGAACAAATGTGGTATCCTAACCAGTTTTTACAGCTGAAGTTTGATGCTGTAACTCTGTATTGGTTTCCTATGTGATATTCATAATTAAATATCTGATATAGGCAAGAAGGATGAAGCTGAGAACGGAATTCATTTCCTGCATCCTCCCTGAGCACCTCGGATCCGGCCTCACTCCCTAGCTCGCTTTTGTTTTTCCTTCGTCAGTGAAGAGCACTTTTCAGCTACATTATAACAATAGCAAGATAAAAGAAGCGGAAGTTCTTCACAAACTCGCTCCATTCACTTCCCAGAACCATTTGGCTTCGTTCAAATGAAATATCTTCTCCAACGTACCCTTGTATTGCATGCTTCGCGTTTAAGCTCAAAGCACAATTATCTCGATTTTACTCTTGCACTGTAAATGCAATTATGAACATACAAAGCATTCAGTACGCAGAGGAAGAAAATTCTATTATGGGAGGTCCTGGTACTTGCACCCTACTGCCTGCATTATAATGTGGATTTAGAAACGCGTTAATGCACAGCTTCTTTCGGAAAGCTGCTGGAAGCTCTCAACAAAGCCGCACGCATTTGTGCAGTTCATTCCGAAACACAAGAGCGTCATTTAATGAAAGCCCTATTTAGTCCGGTTTCTGTATACAGCGCTTGAGTGCATTAAGCAAAAGCAACGGAATGTTACAAATTTCACCATAGAAACTACTAAGCCATTGTCCTGTTGCTGGCTGTTGTTTGTTGTTGATCCTTAATGGCATGTTGCTATGCATAGCTTGCTACATATTTTAGGAGTGATGAAAGTAGCCCTGATAATCTGCTAACACCTAGGGTAGATCAGGTTTAGGCATCCTGCAGTTTCTCTGGAGGCGATAATTAGTTCTAGCATTGGGGCAAGGAAGGGCAGTTTCAAAAACCACGTCACGCTTTTATCAACCTCATAGATAAAATAATGTACCAAATATGGAAGATATAAACGAGACTTTCTCTTTCAAAACTTGGATTGTATTGTAAATTCGTTCTGTTAATATAACCGTAATAAAGATCTTTAAAACTTAATCCATTAGATGACACAATTATACTCGAGAAAATATTATTAGTATTTACGTAGCCGTTCTTTTTCTAATAAGCGGAATTTTTAGGCATATCCACTTCGAAAGGAAATAAATTTGAAGTGTTATTGGGGTTCACGCAGTGACGTCGCAGGTTACAACCCACCACCATGCGTCGTACAGTCTGTTGGCGTTCACAGGCATCACTCACCGGAGGACCAGATCCTCTTTACCTGCCTATCAGCCACTGCTGTTTATATGGTTTGAGTGCAAATAACTTGTGGCCAGCTGCTCAAGAATTCCTGTGCCTGCTAATAAGCATTTATCTAACTCACGCTTTTGAATTCAGTTCAACAGAATGAAGAAGACTTCATTGACCATTGACAAATATAAGATATACGTTTGATTTGTCACCACAAGACCTCAAACATAGGGTCGCTTGATACAAGAATTATAGACTTCCTGCCAACAAAGACGTTACCTTGAGTGCGCCACGTGAAGGTGAGGCTACTTCGCACCTGACTCACAGATCTACAAAGACTATCATACGGAAGCCCTAGGCCCTAGTGCACTTGCGAAGGATAGCAGAATACTATTACTGCCTGAGAAAGGGCCTACAATTCCATTAAACCGTTAACAGGCCAAGCAATTCTGGCGTAAACTCTAGCAGTGGATTAGAAAAAAACATAGTAAATAAATCCTGGAAAAGGAGTATATGTCATACTGGCCGCTGAGATTCGCCTCTCTTTGGGGTACGACCCTCTGGATCACCCCCCCCCCCCGAACTAGTAACAGTATCAGCCCAAACTACATACTGTGTAGACAAAATTAGGACCAGTCTACAACGATGTGCTGCCCTTCAAAGCATATCACACTAATCCAGACGCTACTGTGAAGCAAGAAACAGAATGTCTCGAGCCCCCGTTTTTTTTTTTTTTTTTTTTTCCCTCATTTTAATGAATTACCCTGGTATTATATTGACTATATTAGGGCCGCGCCGTAGCCGAGTGGTTAGGCCATTCACTTCTCACCAAAGCCACCCGGGTTCGATCCCAGGCAGCCGTATGTGAGATTTTTGGTGGACGAAGCGGCGCTGGGGCGAGTTTCCTCTGGGTTCTCCGGTTTCCCCCACCATCTCATTCCACCGGTGTTCCATCTTCATTCCATGTATCATCAGTATCACCGTCTGCGGTGCCGTATGTTGTAAAAGTGGGCGTTAAAACACTCCAAAAAGTATTGACTATATGTTATTTTTGCTGTTGATTGTATCATTTTGTTGCTCTCAAAAATAGCTTTCCATCACATTTGCCGGCCTATACCTAAACATTAAATTACTACTTAAATCTGCTCTTTACAGCATTTTTGAGGAAATAAAGATTTAAGGTACATTATTCATTTTGAGGTAATCATAATTTCATAAAAACCTAAATACCTTATATTTATGAAGGATTCTGGACTTAAAAAGGTAGAATGGTATCAAATTGACCTTTTTTGTGTTAAATCTCCACAGATACACATACACACACAAACACATACACACGGGCCTTATCCTAATTTTGTTTTCTTTCGACTTCAGGGAACTCCCAAACATGCATTTCCAGTAATATATAATTGGGTGGATTCCAGTATTTGCTCTACAAAAATAAAGTAATAATATTCTCCTAAGGGGATTTCTCTTTGAATATACCGGTAGTTCTATTCCATACTTGCCAAAAGCTAACTTATTTTCTTCCGTTTGACGTGCTTTAAACACATTTGAATCTTAAATTACCTTCTTAAGTACCAACCTTTGATGTTTTAAAGCGAAGATTAAGGAAACGCGAGGCCCTGATTAAAACTACACTGTGTTGGCTAGTTATAACCTTTATTTGCGATTGGACACATCACCACTACTTGCATCGCCCAAATATTCTGCCTTTTAACAAAAGTAATTTGGAAGGTAACGCATAAATCCTCAGGGGATAAAGGTGTATCATATGAGATATGACACAGTGATTTCCAAACGTGTGAAATGCGGACGAAGCCACCTAAGTTTGAGTTAGGAACAATAAACTCACAGGCACGAGACCGCAAATCAGATTAGTTGTCAAACATAGTGTTTTATTGTACAAACATCTACACTAACAGATAAATAATCTATGTAATTAAGTACTTAACACACTATCAGTGTTTCATTTATAATTTCTTCAGAATGTAATCCATACACAATACACTTATAAATTAACACCTATTATATGGAACATTTTACGTTAATAACAGTTCATATTGAATGAGAAGAATGAAATTTACTTTTCTGTGTTACAATATCAGACATTTATGGTTCTATTTTTATGCTGCTTATCATCAAAACGAAATCTAAATGTTCAACATTCATAGCTGACTTACACTTTGAGTTTTCATATTTCATTTTTGACACCTTTGAAAATGTCTTCACGCTTATATATCGATGTAAACACTGATATTAATCCACGTGCAAAGCTTTCAAACAAACAAATGTGTCACTCGGCAGACAGTTGTAAAAACCAAACAAATTAACTTCCCTCCATTTGTTCTTCAGAATGTCAGTAAACTGTGTATTAATTAAACATCCGAGCGCTTTATTATATTTAATTGTTCGAAACTGATGAATAAATTAATCTAATGCAGACGTACCGTTCCTCTTTATACTTTTGAAGTTGATAGGCGTGCCAAACAAAAGCAGCTCGCGGGTCAGGCTTGGTCTTCGGACCGTAGTTTGACAAACTCTGGAACAAGGGAACAAAAACATTCACTGTAAGGGAAAGTTATTAAAATATAGCACATTTTGTTACAGTATTGTAACAACAAAAGGATATAAAAATAATGCACAAAGTGCCAGAGGCTAGAGATTCGTGGTACGTAGAAATGTATTCATCCAACCCTGGCGTTACATCAATCAACCACTGAACATAAAAAGACATGGCTATTACTTTAGCCTTACTTTCACACATTTAAATCACCTCGTTTAATTGTAACACTGAAATCCCCTATTTAAATGCAAACAAATCCGTAAAAGTGTTTGAATTTTGTCCATGTTTCCTTCACTAAGCTGACATTTTTGTTTATCTTTAAAAATACGTGTGAATTTTAACACAGAAATTTGTAACACAATCACCGCAATAAACCAAAGAACTCCCGTGCTACTGTTTACAAAGAGTAGCAATCACCAGCAATTTAAATACCATGCCGAAGTGTAAAACTATACATGAATTAAAATAGCACCTGATTTTCCATTAAATAAAATAGTTACATTAAGGCCATCAAATCATGGGAAACAAATAAACACAAACCAGGTGGTAATTTCTACTGCAGTTATCACAGCAAACGACCTGGAGGGGTTCGTCGCCGAAGTAACCTAATGAGGAACCAAAAGCAGAGAAACATCTTCCAGTTTTTACACTCTCATCACCAGGCATATGAATTCTTAAGCAGCTGGCTTCAAGTTATCTACACTCAAACCATTACCACTATAAAGAATGCAAAACAGCAGAGGTCAAGGGTGACTGACAGGTAAAAACCGGTGCGAGTACTGTCTCCAAGCACCAAAAGATTTGCCAGTTAGGAGGATTGAGGAAGCCCTAGATAAAACCTCAGTCAGGGAGGACTTTACTGGAGGGATTTGAACCGCGGACCTCTCGAACGTGAGCCTCACAAGTTACCGCTGAGCTATCACGTTCTGTGTTGCCTCGGTGTCCCTTCCTATAGTCCGGTTACAGTTCAATCTTATTTCCTTCCGTCCTGCCTCTAGTGCTTAGAAATTCCTATGCCTGCTCATCACATAACTAATCCCTTGGGTAAACTGAGTCTCTTAGTTGTCATCAGGTCACTAATTACCACCATCGCATAATCAAAGTGTCAGAGAAACAGGCAGTATAACAACACACACTATTTGTATGCTAATATCCATAACATTAAAACAACCATGTCCTTTTTATTGATCTAATTCATAGTAATCTACCGCCACGAACACAAAGTCCTCCAGATTAATTTAGTTAAAGAAAAATTTGCTTGCAGCAAAAGACACAACAGATTACTTTTCGATGAGTTTTTGTAATGCGTTTTCTGCTTTCATGAACCTTGGAGCGCAAAAATATATCTTGGCCTTAAGTAGTATTCTGACATTTTACAGATACTAGCTTAGAATGTATCATGACACATTTTAAATCAACGGGGTTTATTGATCCAATAAAAATAAAACTTTACTTCATGTCATGTCACCGAAAAGCTGAAACCATGAACTGCATAATTAGAAGGTTTACTTTCAGAGGTTACATCAGAATATTACAAAAACCAGTGTTTAATTGCAACGACTATAAGGGTACTCGATAATTAGATTTCGAGCTTTACCCGTCAGAACATTTAAACACCCAAACCCCACAGTTAAATGGACGTGCATAGATTTGTGTCAAACAACCCATGAAATTAAACATTTAATTGCCTTGTGATCCTATTTTACCTTTTTGCGCCTTTAAAATGTTTGCGCTGATGATTCCTTGCAGCTTCTTTTAAATGTTCGGTGATTGTTCTGTCAAGTTTTACGTATGAAGACATCTAATAACGGTCGTTTTATCAAGTAATTTTGGATTTAGAACTTTAATAATGTAATATAAATAATATTGATTTTCATAAACTGACAAGTGTTACACCTAGACTTTATTATTATTACTTTCAAAGATTGTTTTAATGTTGCAAAGGATTGTCTTTCTTTTTCCAATTAAACTATATTTGGGAAATTATATTCCAAATTTTAAGGTATACAATTTTTAAACTTGCACCCAGTGAGCATTTTGCACATAGTTTTGTCTTATGTTTATAAAACAATTTTTTTGAGAATTTACGATAACTTTAGGGGACCACTAAACTTCAGTTCTCATTATAACTTGCTGAAAAATATAAATTGGTTGAAATTGATTGAAATTGGTAAAAATAAGCAACTTCAGTACCAAGTACCGTTAAGTGAACGTACAGGAATATGGTGTTTGAAGAAGCTTCTTCTGCTCATTTAAGAAAAGTACATGGGTCACCGAGCTTCGCTCGGCGTCCCCCCCTTTTTTTTTGTGACATCTTGTTCTTTGGGAGAAGATACTTATTTAGATAAACTTGAAAAGTAAAACGTTAACTAAATAAAATTTATCGTAATTGTTACGAGTCATTTCCGAGATACAAGAGATATAGACATACATATAAATATTTCATAAGCACCATCATTTCAGCTGTAAAAGTCTACTGTTGAACGCAGGCCTCCCCATAGATATCCACCTAGTTTGAGGTTTTCGTCGAGCATTTGTTCCACTATGGACTACAGTTCCTGGGTGCTGCGGTCGACTCTATCTTCTGGGGCGTTAACACGTTGGTGAAGGTCCTCGAGTTCTTCCATGTCTTCCTTAACCCCGGCCAGTCGCTGTTAGTACTATCCGATAGCTCTATCTACATATTGGACACTCCCGTCTTCGTCTTTTCTGTTTCGGAGTTTACATTTTCCAATTCGACTTCCATTTTTGTTTCCATTTTGTCCATTTCTGTTTCCATATTTTCTATCCCGTAGTTTAAATTTTTTTTCAATTCGGCTTTCATATCTGTTTACATCTACCGCATTCCGGAATTCATTTCATTTTCCATTACATCTATCTTGGCTAACATTTGCTTCCTCAACTGTTTCATATTATAGTTTTCCTCGCACTCCTGACACCAATTGTGACAACTTTACTTTTTTAACTACTTCTTTATTTTTAATATAACACTGCTATACTGTACCGTCATGGCAATAAACACACTACTACTACTACAACTACTACTACTACTACAACTACTACTACTACTACTACTACTACTACTACTACTACTACTACTACTACTACTACTACTACTACTACTACTACTACTACTACTACCACTACTACTACTACTACTACTACCACTACTACTACTACCACTACTACTACCACTACTACTACTACCACTACTACTACTACAACTACTACTACTACTACAACTATTACTACTACAACTACTACTACTACCACTACTACTACCACTACTACTACTACTACTACTACTACCACTACTACTACTACTACTACTACCACTACTACTACTACCACTACTACTACTACAACTACTACTACTACCACTACTACTACTACTACCACTACTACTACCACTACTACTACTACCACTACTACTACTACTACTACAACTACTACTACTACTACTACAACTACTACTACTACTACTACTACCACTACTACTACCACTACTACTACCACTACTACTACCACTACTACTACCACTACTACTACTACCACTACTCTACCACTACTCTACCACTACTACTGCAACTACTATCTCTACTGCTAACTTAAAATGGTTTTTAAGTTTCAGGAGAATGAATTACCCACACTTATTTAGAAAAGCAGGAACAGTGCTTCTAAATTATTTTGATTATTATTATTAACGTTTTGGTATTTCCTTTCTTTGCTCCCAAGTAGACTGACAATATTCAATGAGATTGTTAACTTCTGTGTTTATTTTATTGATCACTCTTCAACAATGAGTCTGTGGTATAACTACATTTTCTCCGGTGCTGAGCAGACAATGTGCCTTGCAGAGCGAGAATGCAACTAATGAACCGTTTAGCATGTCCCGTCAAATTTAGTTTGCCTTTGCCAGCCTTTATCTTGAATTATTTAGGTTCACAGAACCTTAAGGCTAATATAAGCACAGCATTTTACGGGCTGCAAAATTATACACGCTCTTATTATCAATGTGAAAAAAGAAGCTTTGTCTGCAAGGAATAAAATCTACATGTATACATAAAAATTATTGGGTTGTAATACTTTTAACGTATGTTCTAATAATTGAATGTAAACCAAACAGAGGGGGAGAGAGAGAGGGGGGGGGGACTCTGTTCGTGTGCAACTGAAGCTATACAGTCACAAAGACAATAAGCCATTACAATATCTTAATTAGCTTCTTTTAGCAGGAGAAAAAAATTATTACTGAGATTATTACCTAACTGTACTCATTTAAATATTCAAGGTCTAGCTGGTAAACATTAATATCTTTCTGGACATTCTGAAAGATGACTTGTCATTTTATCTGTATATCTGAACATGGGTTAAGTGACAACACAACTATCAACCAACATAACTGGTTACAATAGAGTGTGATCATATATCAGATTTCACCTCATGCGCAGGGTACTGTCATTGACCACTTGAGCACATTGTGTATAGAAGCTTGGATATGACCAAATTCAGATGTGATATGTATTTTGAAGTTTATGCCTTAATAGCTTATGGTGTCGCCGTGCGACTGGGTCATCAAACTTGGAGTAATTAGGTACCTCTGCGCGTGCCTGCATGTGGTCCATAGTCCTCTGCGATTCCTTAACCTCATCCGTTCCTCCTGTGAGTGCCTAGCATGAAAAATCCGCGTTGGTTCGAGGCACACAATTCTATAGAATGAATATTTAAGAACTTATAATGATATTTCTTTGCTATTATTCGTGTACGTGAGCGAAAACTAGCATCAGGTCACAATGAAAGCAAACGGAAAAGGCACTTTGTACTGTTGCTTGTGTTAACCTCAAAAATGTGGTTTTATTCCTGATCTTTAAACGTTACATAGCATATAAGCGGTACAGAGAGGGTAAGAGAGAGCGATGAGTGCTATGGAGGAACAGAGAAGGAGAGAGAGCGAGATATATAATTAGAAAGTGAGAGAAATATGCAAAAAAAGAGAAATTATGGGCAAGAATGGAGAACAATCTCCGCAATTAGCGCAAAAACATAAGTAGATCTATAGGTTCTGTTAGTTTCCTCATAAACATTATTCATCGGGCAATGAGTGAAAATCTCACAATATTTTGCAGTGTGTTAGGTCGTTGAGGAAAAATCCTTTTCTTTTCTAGTGTCTGAGGATGAGGTCCAACATAGTATATGTTCATTATGGGTCATCACAGGTTAGAAAATGGTGGATTTTATTTGCCCTTTTCTGCCTTTACCTGTGTTTTTAAGTGTCCTTTTTTAACCTTTTTGTTTCATTTAAAGGCATTTTATTGCACTTTACCTTTTTCGACTATCTCTTCCCAGTCCAACAGGGTCTAATCCAGGCTTGGGCACGAGAGGAGAGGTAGCGATTGAACTTGCCTCGCTCACCCCACATTCTCTTGCCGAGTGATAAAAGGTTGTTTAGATATAACACGTGCAGTGGTGGTTTTGTTCCACCAGCGCGGCAGTAGTTATTTCTACGCTGTTATTAACTATTTTGTTTATATGAAACATATTTTGCATACAATAATTATTACAGCCACCTACTGCGTTTAGGCAAATTACATAATCTTGAAGTTTATAACCTTCATTTATCTTATGCTGCCTCATGATTAACATACTAAATTCAATAGGTAGTAGTTTCCGGGTTTGTAGGCCGTGGTCCAGACTATGAATTATCTGACTTTTCGCCCAAGACTGTTGAGTGAAACGTCACATATTCATCCGCTGGACCACGGAATACAAACCCGGAAACTACTATCTATTGGATTAATGCCGGCCGTGAAAGCCTGAGCATGTATAACATACCAAATTGCTTCTCTTTCACAATAAGTAAAGCAGTAAAGTCACATTCCTATTCAACGCTAAAACATTTTAAAACTATTTGATCAAAATAATAAATTCTTTGGTTTTAAACCTTATGTTATGTTCAAACTTTGAAACACGAAATACAAGCTTATATTACATAAACTAATAAAAAATTAAACCACCAAAAACTGGAATTAGTGGTCTCTTTTATATGTTTACAAATACGTGTATTCAAAAATACCTTTTGAAATTGTAAATAAATGCCTGCAATATCACCAAAGTGTGATTTATGCTTCTGATCAAAGTTGCATTTGATATTGCAACTCTTTATATTTCAAATTGAAATCCGCATATCTGCCACTCTTCATGAAACAGTCATACTTACCACTGAATGAGGTGTGTTGGAATCTGAACAGCAGTGAAGGGGAGGGCTGGCCAGTGGAGTGAGACAAGAACGTGTTTCAGGGGGGTGGTCCCGTTGAGCCAATTTTGCCCACACCTGGTGTAATAAAAAATCCCAATTTATTTTAATTAATACGCACTGCTAAGACTGATTGGAACAGGTAGTCGAGAGAACCTTTTCTATTGTGTTCACACCATAGGCACCAGCAAGGGAATGTATACATCCTACGAGAAACTACTGAACCTTTTGTAAATATCCCCGTATTTTTGACCAACAATGTCCTTGACCAGAAGCTAAGAGTGGGTAGATTTTATTCACCTTGTCTGACTGCAATTTCACAATTTGTGGGAGAAATCCTTATCGTAAGCGTGCCTAAAACAAAGCCTGGGAAATTTGTTTTTTGCGATAACCTGTATCAGAATTTGGAGCAAGGGTATTCTCTATTAATGGAAGGATTCTTTTCTGCAAATATTGTGAGGTGAAAATTAGTGCAGAGAAGTGGTTCCATCTAGCATAAGAAACATGCGAGAGTAGCCTCCCGCGCAGCGGAGAAAAGAAAATCATAACTTCAGTTAGGATAAAATGCTAACGAGTGTTCTAAGTCGTTTCCATTTTACTAAGACCTTTGTAGTGCCTTAGATAGCGCGAATATTCCGTTAGCAAAGATAAATACGTTAAATACATAATTGAAACTGAAATTATTACTTAATTTCGACTACCCCTTTATGTACGTTTTTCCACCTTTTAGCTGCCTTTTTGGATTTTTTCTTTTTTTTTATTTCTTAAGGTCTTTTTGGTAATTTATGCGTCTTCAACTTCCGAGCCCTAGTTATAAGAAATTACATGGTAAAACCACAAATGTAAATCATTTACTCTGTTTATCCTAATGTTTTATCAGTTTTAATAGCAAATTCTGATAGGTCATATTGGGTGCTTACTGAACCAACATTGCCTAGATAAATTATCTTCATAGAAGAATATTTATGCTGAATTCGAACACTTGAACAACTTCTTGCTAATGTTTGCCTTCGTTTCCATTCTTAAAATCACTTTTCTGTTCTGCAAATATAAGATACTACAACGAATGACAATTCTCATTGGGAATAGTCTGTATAATTTGTTGTTGTCTCCATAAATTATTTCTAATATGCATGTGATAGATTGGTTTCTGCCTTTATACACATGACCAAACAAACACGTTGTGTTGCTGTTTGCTTAGGCGTGCTGTAGAGACATATAAAATGGTCATTCGACCAGAATTGTAGTCTTGGCTGATCAACATTATTATGGTCTAGAGGGCGCCATTACTATAAGTACTCGAAAGATGATGGTAAAAGGTTAATGGATTTGTAGCAGAGGCACGGAGTGGCATTAAGTAGTCTGGGAAATATATGACTACCCCACCAGGTAAGCCGTGGTTTGTTGTCCAGCCATATCTGACGTCTGTCACAAGTAGGATGACAATGAATGATTATGAAATAGTGCTGCTCTGACAAACGGGAAGTCGGATTATTCCTCTTCCACTAATGCTGGCAGGAAACACCAGTAGACTGACTGACACGACATGCATAGCTTTCTCCAGCACAAAGTAATTTAGTAGCCGTTGCAAATGCAAATCAGGGTCTTTGTCTGGAAGGGAATGAAAACGGCAAAGTAATTCGCTAAATATTCTAACCCACCAGTTGCACGGATGTTGGTTTCACTAAGTGATTGAATTAATAATGCAATACAACTGCTTCAACAGTACCTTGCCCCGCACTCTTTCCAACCAGAGCCTAAGTCTGTGCAACAAACCTATTTAAACAACAAAATAATGGCACTAACGCTGAATAAAGGTGAAAACAAAGTACAACAATTAGTCTCCAACAAGACAAAGTAGTATTCAATAAGACGAGAGGTTGCTGACTCCAACATCACAGGTTTGAGATCATCGTTTCGTATAGCTATATATCAACGTGTTGAGAAGTGTAATGGTAAACCGCAACAATAGGTTGTTCGCAGACAAGGAAATTATAAATTATTAGAACAACTCGACCGCCCCCGTAGCGCAGTGACAGTGAGCCAGTCTCTGGCGCGGAGGACCGGGGGAAGTTCTGATCCGGGGTGCACTCAGCCTCGAGATGCCCGTTGAGTAGCTATCCTTATAGAAACGTGGCGTCCCTGAAAGGTCAAGTAGTTACCTTATTACGAACGGGGAGCGCTGATCTCAAACACCGCTATCCAGCGTTCCTCCGTGGGCTTGGCTGTAGCTGGAGGACGCAGCGACCGGGCGATAAGGGTACCCTCTGTACAGGAAGACACCCTCAGGATGGATTTTTATTATTATTATTATTATTATTATTATTATTATTATTATTATTATTATTATTATTAATATTATTATTATTATTATTATTATTATTATTATTATTATTATTATTATTATTATTATTATTATTATTATTATTATTATTATTATTATTATTATTATTGTTATTATTGTTATTATTGTTATTATTATTATTATTATTATTATTATTATTATTATTATTATTATTATTATTATTATTATTATTATTATTATTATTATTATTATTATTATTATTATTATTATTATTATTATTATTATTATTATTATTATTATTATTATTATTATTATTATTATTATTATTATTATTATTATTATTATTATTATTATTATTATTATTATTACGATTACTATTATTATTATTATTATTATGATTATGATTATGATGATTATTATTATTATTATTATTATTATTATTATTATTATTATTATTATTATTATTATTATTATTATTATTATTATTATTATTATTATTATTATTATTATTATTATTATAATTATTATTATTATTATTATTATTATTATTATTATTATTATTATTATTATTATTATTATTATTATTATTATTATTATTATTATTATTATTATTATTATTATTATTATTATTATTATTATTATTATTATTATTATTATTATTATTATTATTATTATTATTATTATTATTATTATTATTATTATTATTATTATTATTATTATTATTATTATTATTATTATTATTATTATTATTATTATTACTATTACAACAGATTTCCTTAACGGTACCGTCCACAAAATTTGCAAATCCCATACATATACGCGAAATAAATAAATAACATTTATGTAGTAATATAGTAGGTAGTATAATATATAATATTTTATATACAAAGCTTGCAGTAAACACTATAAAACAAAAAGTAATTAAATACAAACGAATTGCATTAGAATATAACCAAAACTTAATAAGTTGAAAGAACTGCATAAATGTGATGCCCACGTCCCTGTGGCCTCGAAAAGAGGAATATCAGATAAGTACAGGTAATTTCCGGAGTTGTCAATCGACTGCATGCCCACTGTTGTAGATTAATGCCACCAAGCCGGGCAGGCTATTAGAGGGAGAAGTAATGTAGGATTTCACGATTCTAGCATAATCACGGCGATTGCAATGTCAATCTCCTATGAGCAGCGAGGTCAACTTCCACCCTTGTTTCATAAATTATGGCACTGTAATGTTGCCTGATGAAGATTGTGACCAATGCTGTCTAGTGTCAAACCAGGGCACATCACGTTCAATTACAAGAATACCACCAGGTTATATGAAGAAGTGCATAGTAAACAAAGGTGTCCACTGCAAAATGTTCCTAACCATCCTTGAAATCATTAGGAGCATGTAGTTAATCAGTGGTTTCTTGAGAAAATTGGTAGTAAGTAGAGGTGAGGCGTTACCACTATTGCTCAATACTCGAAAATGACATTTATTTTTAAGCACCGAAATTCGATGCTCACTTTATAAAAAGCAGTAAAAATGCAAATTAAATCTCTGTCTCTATATTAGGATTAAAAATGTATTTTGTTAGCCGAAATATAGGCTAATCGTGTTTCTGTTTATTCGTATAGCTTTATAAGTTTTAGTTCAGTAACTTCTTAGACTGGCAACGATCTTGCGCATGGTGGAGTTAGCATATTTACCAGAAATGACCTGGGCATACGTTGTATTAATTTGCCTACATTTTGTATTGTCATGCATATTGAAGCCTGCGGCTTGGAATAAAGGCACAACAACAATGATTTTATTTTAAAGTTATGTTATTGCTTCCACCAGGTTGACACTAATTATCTTGTGATAGTGTTTATAATGTCTTAAGTTGTTTACTTGCAAACGATGTTAATGGAAGTTATTTGTGGTGATTTTAATTTCGACTGTTACATCTCTAAATATTTTGTTACTCACGGTATCAAGCACAGCGTCAAGTGACCCACACTGCATGGAATACTCATGTACATTTCATTGCTAATTAATATGTGCACTTAATAATTCTTAACTTCCAGCTACTTGTATTGTAATATCTGATTACGGAACTGTTATTTATGTATTTTACGTGAATGTTAATAATAATAATAATAATAATAATAATAATAATAATAATAATAATAATAATAATAATAATAATAATAATAATAATAATAATAATAATAATAATAATAATAATAATAATAATAATAATAATAATAATAATAATAATAATAATAATAATAATAATAATAATAATAATAATAATAATAATAATAATAATAATAATAATAATAATAATAATAATAATAATAATAATAATAATAATAATAATAATAATAATAATAATAATAATAATAATAATAATAATAATAACAATAATAATAAAATTAAAGTTGACAGTTTATATCAAGTATTATTATTATTATTATTATTATTATTATTATTATTATTATTATTATTATTATTATTATTATTATTAATATTATTATTATTATTATTATTATTATTATTATTATTATTATTATTATTATTATTATTATTATTATTATTATTATTATTATTATTATTATTATTATTATTATTATTATTATTATTATCATCATCATCATCATCATCATCATCATGATCTTATTATTTATCTTATATACGACATCAGGTGTTATAAAAATTGTGAAGAGCTTTTTTCCTGAAAATTATCTGCATTTTTAAATATATACCTGTGCGTACATGTAACCTTAAATTTCTAAACTACAGACGAGTGAGTGAGTAGTGGGGTTTACGGGCCCGTCGACAACTAGGTCATTAGGGCCCGAAGTCCAAAATGAAAACAATCAAAGAAATAAAACCTCACCCCTTTAAAGTTAAAAAGTGAAAGTTAAAATACCTAAAGATGAACGTTAAAACCGCTAAAAACAGAGTTAAACAGGTAAAAAAAGGGAAATTAAAAACCCATAGGACTTATATTACGAAAAACGTAAACTGGTTACACTGTTAAAAAAGATAAAAACACCAGTAAAACATCCTAATAGTCTATTTCCGCCAAGATAAAACAAATCTTACACTTCCTTATCAAAATTGATACTCGCAACAAACCGCAGTACTGTATTTACAGCTACTGGGTCGTTGCCTAACACGGTGCACAGTGTAAGACCCAGGTCAAAGGACTGGCGCTTATGAGCATACCGCGGACAATCAATAAGGACATGTGCAACGGACAGTGGGACATTGCACGTCCCACAGACAGGCTCCGGATCACTAAACTACAGACGAAAAGAGAAAAAGAACTTATAATCTTGCACAAAACAGTTTGGAAATAAATCTAGCAAGCTGGTCAATGTTTAAAGGAAAAGATGGGAAATAAAGGAAAGGTAACATATGTTGTACCTAGGAAATAAATATTAAACGTTAGAAAAGGACGTGTTGTCCCCTTTAGGCAGTGAACTGGTAACGAGGCATCCTTTCGTGAACGTATTGTAACGAACGCCTGCCCTTCCCATATCTGCTTCTGCCTTCGAGGTTCAAATTGTGCAGAGAGATTTTCACTGGACTTCAAAGAGCAGTCATTTTAATGTTACTTGTTTGGCATGCATTTTCAGGTAACAGGATATATCCAGGAGGTACAGGAAGAGAGATTTCGATCTCTGTTAGTAACTAACTTAAGTACAAAGTATCATAGAACGTGTGTAATTTTGTGGTATTGTAGTGTAAGTAACCAGAAATAGAATGTGTTAACAGTTAAGGTTCGAATGTAGTACTAGGTTTACCTTTATAAAACACAACTTTAAATATAATTTTGCTTGATACAGTGGTAAAACCTTGGAGTCAAAATGAGATGCAGAACTTCTAAACCGACAAAAAATTTTAAATCCTAAATAATCGTATTCCCATTACATTAATAATCATTCCAATTAATTTTCTTCTCAAATGCGGTTTAAGCGACACTGGGAGTGAAATTTGAAAGTTCCGCATTTTTTGATAGATTTTTCTGAAATATTTACTGTGTTTGTATTTATATGAGAATAGGAGGTACACCAAATTTCATTAAAATTGGGTAATTCGTTTAGGATATATAAATTATTTTATGAGTTTAATAGGCACACTTTCAAAATAGAGCTCGCGTCTATTGACTTTTCAAAATTCATTTATGTTGGCAGAACTGATACTCTAAAACATGGGTTACAATTGTATGAAGAGGTATTTCAAATACGTTTGCTGATTATCCTGTACGTACTTTTTTAATAACAAAGAACATTTAATCTTAAAAATTATTGATTTTTTTCATACAAAAAAAATATGTGTGGAATTAATGTTAATGATAACATCAATATTGAATCATAGTTTTGTTTGGCTGCTATTTATGAATACTTTTGGAAATTTTCATTAAATTTGAAGCAAAACTCAGGCGCGACCTTCTTTTGGAATGTGCAGAAATGTAGTTTTGAGAAAAACAGGCTTTTATATAGGAACATGCTGTGTACGTTAAGGGAAGAGCACTATTTGAAAGGGCCGTAATGACCACATGGAGTGGGGGATATGAAAAATGTTAGCTGATCCAAATGCACAGGTGATCCAGGAACATTTTAAGGTTAAAAAAAAAAAAAAAAAAAAAAAAACAATTTTCGACTTTTTGACAATTTTGACTAAAATTTCACTCCCAGTGTCCCTTAATCAATCTTGCTTCATATTCAAAGTTTTAGAGACTCATTCTCATATGAAAGCTAATGAGCCATAATAATTTAAGAAAGAAGGTTTACGATATAATAGACAAATATATTACTAATGTGGAATTTCGCACATAATATAACACTGAAACTGGCTAGAGAAAGGAGAATGCATGCTAAGGTTCTATTTATAGGCCCTTGGCTAAAGTTCTCAACCTTACTGACCAACCTTCAGTGCGATGCTACCCAAAATGTTACAAAGGAGTGGGGCCACGTGAAATAGACGGTGACTGGCATGACACAGGTTGCACTTGCTCAATAGCCCTGCATTTCTTTAGACGCATTTCAAAAGACTACACAAGACACATAAAGAGTTACTAAAACCTCTCAGAAGGGTATAAAGACAGAAAATATAATATATAATAAACATACCGAGAAAGTACTATGCAAAATTGCTGTTCAACAACCACAAATATCACAGTTTGTAATGATGACTTCTCGTTAATGGAGCTGAGTGACTTCCATGTTGTCGCATTCGGGCTGCCTCTTAGCAATTTTTAGAGAAAACCTCATTATTAGGAAGAATAATAGAGTTTAAGTACATAACGTAAAGATAACCGGTTATCTTTATCATCTGTAACCAACATACACAAAATTACTAGACGCATAAGAAAGTCAAAACAAAAGAAGAGCTATTTTCACTGTGTTATAGTCACTGATCAACGTCAGGGAGAAGCTCAACAGGTATGATATGAACTTAGTGAGGTTGTTAAAACGTAACTAATTATTTTTGGGTTGGCAACATTCGAGCTACTACAACTATCGTTGAAAAAGTAGAAATGACCTTGCGAGCTTTCGTTGGTATTACATAAAATTAAATAATTAACTACGTGAAACAGGATGGAATTTCAAATTCTAAGCTAAACAGTAATTTTTGCCCTTTGCCAAGATTTCTCGAAATCGTTGCAAAGATGTAGAAGTCTACAAGGAACACACGGGCGCGCGCGCGCGCGCGCGCACACACACACACACACACACACACACACACACACACACACACACACCACTTTTATGTATATACTAAGATGTTTAAGCATTTGAATCGTAAATAAAGCAGAGATCACAGAAGTCGCTTCAATAAAATATTAATTATTCCCTCGTCCCATGCATACTGTTCTGCAAACTGAAAAAAAAAAAAAAAAAAAATAGCATAATGATCATGCGTGTAACTGTTTTCAAAGTTACTTATGTTAATACTGGAGCTTTACTAAATTGATCTTATGAGCAAAATGTATCCCATTTGTTACTATCTATCACACCTTAAAGTTTGTCACAAACTCATCTGAACATCCTGTATATCAGCAACATGGGGGAAGATGTGAGCAAAGGACACAGGCTTTATACCAGAGCAAAAAAGCAAGAAAGTTTATAACCGGTGTCCAGGTCCTCTCAATTCTGTTTGCTCTTTTACGGATTACTTTAGCACTGTAGTGGAGAGGGGCAATCCCTATAATCGAGGTCAAAATGATTAAAGCCGTAGCTCAATTTGGATAATTAGAAAAATAATCCCTCCGGCATTGTGTTATCTCCAAGAAGGCTACAGAACATCAGTGGTAAGGACTCAGAAGCTTGAGTCCTCAGTCTTTATTTGTGTAGTTACACGAACACACCGTGCATGAAAGTAGAACAGGCAGAATGGGGTTGTAGTCTGCAAAGCTTGCCATTTGGTCCTTATTTGTTACTGAGCGAGCAGGGCTGTTAAGTGTTTTGATTAACAAAAGTGTCAGAACTGGTCCTACCGCAAAGTAATTTTTGTTATCATTGCCTTGAACCGTGCGTTTTGAATTGGTTGCTTTTAAAACGTCTGTTTTCGTTTTGAGAAGAGTGACTCTATCACTATGACAACTTGCGGAGAGAGACTTAGCACCTCGACCGGAAGGCGATCTTTTGTTCCTATGCCCCTGACGGGGCACCCGCTCCCGGGAGAATGGATGAGGCGAACGGATCCTAAGGGCGGCCGGAAAGTTGCCACGACAGAGCAGGTGGGTAGGTCCCTACTTTTTCCCTGTTAGAATCACCCCAACAGAGGCTGGCTCAGCCCGGTTCCTCTCCCACTCCTCGGTTTCGTACTCCCAAGAGGAGCACGGGACTCGGAAACCGGCTCCCCTCCGCCCTTGGGCTTGTACCATCCCGGGGGGGGGCCTCGAAAACCAGTAGACTCACCTTCCAATCCGGGGGATGAGACTTCAAGAGTGCATCCTATACCCCTACCGTGCTGCTGCCGCGACGCTTGCCACCCTTCAACCATGAAAGAAACCTAATGGGATGAAGGGTGAAATGAAATGATTAATGTAACGAAATTGAAGGACAGGAAATTCGGAGTATATGGAAATCCTTCCCAGCATTCGCCTGGCGACCCGGGGAAGCTTCCTGCAGGGATCGAACAGGCGACTTTCCGAATGTAGGCCACAGAGGTTACGGCCGGAGCCATCCCACTCAGTTTTGAGAAGAAAGTAAGCCCTTCATACTCACAAAAGTAACCAACTCCACATTCAGTCAAACTTCACTGTGCAAGCTGGTGCCACTGCCATCTGAGAGGATATTTCTGCCAAATATACTCAGTGATCACTTTGAGTATGTGCGTTTGTGTCGCTGTGAGGGCGGTTTGTATGTTTCGTTTGAAGTTGCGCTGTTTTGTTATTTACATTAGCTGGATATCCATCATGTCACTAAAACAACACGACTGAGAAACGTTGGGTGGAATTCCTTAGTTCCATGTAGTACAAAACGAGGTACGGTGCAGTGTATTACTGATCTCATTTTCTAGTTCCAAATTAATATTTAAAGAAGCAATGGTGAGAATAATATCACTTCATCGCATAATACTCAAACTGGAGGCGAGCGAGACAGTGACTTCCGAGAACACTCGAAGATTTACGGACAGCTTGTCCGATACAGGGAGCGCCGCGGTGCCTACATAGTGGACGTGTCTGCATTCATCTTCGTCGTCTGTAAAGACCTTCGCGGGCCCTAATGACCTAGTTGTCGACGGGCCCTTAAACACCACCATTCACTCACTCTAAAGACTTTCGGAAGTAGTCCATAACTGGACCCATTTCTTAGGCGGAGGCATCCAGGGGAGTCCTTTGCCTAAAATGGCAGGGTGATGATGAAGATGGTGATGTAATGATAGGACCTACAGCCTTTAGCGTGAATTCTGCACCCGTGGGCCTGGGGATACTTCACACGAGCTACTCAGATAGAGTCGACTTAAAATCGCCACCCCAGAGCGGGGAATGAAACCGTGGACCCTCACTACGAGAGTGTCTAACGAAACTGACGCAGTGTCTGCATTTGCTAACTTGCACATTTTCTGTAGACCGTTCTGTGCCCCCCACCCCGCCGATCCAATTTTATACACAAGAATAGAAGGAAAGGGTTTGTGTTCCGAACGCCATCTGATTGCACATAGTTATTCTCTGTTGATGAATAGTTCACTTTATTCATGTTTTGGTTTCCTTCTCTATCCGCTAAGCTTCTAGTGTATTGTTATCTTTAGGGCTCCCAACGGAGTATTGGAACTCTGCTTCTTACACTTTTTGATAGTCTTAATTATTAATACTCAGTTACTTCTTCGATTTAAATCTATATTCTTCTTATCATCACAAATCATCGTCCCAAATGCCACTGTTTCTGGGTGTTGTATTGCTATACGCTATTCTTTGGTTCTTTCTTGATTTCAAGCGAACATGTATGCGAGGGCAGAACGTACTATTGATTTATAAATCCCAGCTTTTGCATCTATTCTAAAGTACGTATGTATCTATTTTTCCCTATATAACTTCGCCCAGTGATGCGGAAATGCTTGCTGCTTTGCTTGCATTTTGTTGACCGAGGAAGCAATTGCTTCCAAGCTTTGTGCCCATACAAGTGAAATAGGTAGTTCTATTATATTTCTGTGAATTTTTAGCTTGTACTTCCATAGTTCTCAGGAATCGAACACTATTTATGATATATAAGTGAGACTTAGATATTGAATGATACCATCCATAAAGATCTGAAGCAGTAGTAGCGTTAATACCTATACAATGCCTTCAGCACTGAAATCTCTCAAAGAATTAATTTTGCATACATTTGACATACATTAATATCTAAATATACAAATAATTAATGAACAGACTAATAGTGCAAATAACACAGTTTGGTTTAATCAACATTGGTTGCTTGGTTTGTGTAGCTATACCTACAGTTAATCCAGGAGACATGCAAGCTCCTGGATATAAATGACAAATTGTTGTAAATAAATGTCTTTATTTTCCTACATAAACAGCAGCTTCGAGCAGATTAATGTGGTTGTTAGACTGAAAAAGTGTGTTACTTAATTCTAGCATTACGCTATTCCATAGCTTGGATTACTTTGTGACCACCACTAGTACCAAAATGTCTGGGCAATTTTTGAAACAATTTTATTTTAAAATTGGGTATTATATCTTGTGATGTTTATAAGGGTAATGTTTAGCACCATTTACCTTTATACCGACAGGGCAGCACCTACTTTATGTTCACCATTACGTTTCAATGTTTCTCAAAAAGACCAACAATGAAAACTTTGAAACAAATACGGAATTTAGTATCAGAAACAGTGATTGACAATAACTATTAGCTCATGCCTTTGATCAAAAAATTAAAAGAGTGAATTTAAGAGGTTAGAGAAAGTGGACATAAAGTACCTGCCCCTCTTGTTAATGCGAGGGTTAACAGGGACAGAAAGAGAGAGACAGAGAAATGCCCGAAATACTGATAATTTAGTTGTTTACCAGAACCTATTTGACAGACAGATAATAGTTTTATTTTACTGCACATAATTTTTTGTAGTGTTCTCGCCCACTTTTGCTACATACGGCACCGCAGACGGTTACATTGATGACATGTGGAATGAAGATAGAGCACCGGTGGAACGAATTGGTGGGGGAAAGCGGAGAACCCGGAGGAAACCCGCCCTGCGCCATCTTGTCCACTAGAAATCCCACATGCGGTCGCCTGGGATCGAACCCGAGCCGTTTTGGTGAGATGGTATAATCACTCGGCCACGCCGCGAGCACTGCACATGAAGGCCTTCGATTTCACGTTACTGCTAGAGAGTTAAAGATGGCACCAATACTTAAGCTTTTAAAATGTTTATGTCCTATGAAGAAAATGAGATGCTAACTTTGACTTAGGTTTCAAGACAATTTGGACAATGTTCAAAAATGTACTATACAGAACAATATAGTTTAATTTTAATATAATTTTGGACATATTTTTGGGCTTTATGTTTGTTTTAAGTAGGTCTATCCTCAAACACAGTGAGTTTGATCGGAAGCATTCGCTGGCACTGTGTTCCCAACACAGGATTTAGTGCTAACCTTCCTTCAATTTGAAGAAATGTGATAAACAGGAAGAGATAATCTGATTGTGTGCTGATAGCCAGCTGAGCGGTCAAACGCACATGTTTCATAATTCGAATCATGGTTATCATCGTTAGCTTTTGCAAGCAATATTAATGTTTAATATACGACAATAGTAAATAATCATCTTGATGTTAAGTTACTTTACATATTTGGTTTGGTTTTCCACATAAGAATATTTGTTAATATAACAGTAATCATATTTTTCAGACAAAGAGGAGTGCTTTAGATTTTGTGTGTGGGCCTAAGTGCATCAGAATCACACAAGGCTTTGTAGTAAGAAATTCCATTGTGACGCCGGCCGCCAAGGTCAGCACATCAAAAGAGCCAAGGTCAATCTACCTTGCACCACTGTTCGTAAATACGTGATCCAACGATAGTAAAGCGTTCAAAACAAATGACAATGAGCGCGGCAGACCAAGAAGTTTCCAGAAAGTTAGCGAAGCCTTGACTGCCGGCTTACTTGCAGCGGTTCGAGAAAAGGTGAATTTCGAGAGAAATCTGTGCTACGTCATTCTCGTATATAAAAGCAAGTGGGACTACGAATGGATTTTTCCTCCACTTGAATAAAAAAAAGAGAAGGGTAGTTCTTTTTATGATGGGGTTATGAGTGTTGAACGAGACAGCACTTAGCAATGTGTATGTGTGTATGTGTGTGTATGTGTGTGTGTGTGCAGTCGTCGTTGTATGAAGCAGTTTTAATGAGTGTGATCGTCGAAACCAGCTGTTATATAGAGATGACTTGAAAGATATAAACGTATGTGTCAAGGTTATGATAAGACAGAACAGCTGTAATACGCAAGGTCACGACGAATGTTAGATTGTGTTAACGATAAAAAGGCATTATTTAAGGAAAATTATTTATTGCAAATTTTGTAGATTCTGCAATTTATTTATGAATGAGATTTTAAGCTGATGGAACATATGAACATAAAACCATACAGCATATAAAATAAGTAGTCTTTTAAATATAAAAGAGACAGATTATTGTGTTAATTTTTGTCACACAAATTTACAGCTTAGAATGGTATTGTTCTGTTTCGCTCATTTCTGCGTTCACTTGTATTATAATACAAAACATTATGCACGGGATTTACAAACACAGTAAACCTAACGGGCAAGATAAAATGAGATTACTGGTTTTGTAAATGAATGTGTAGTTATTATCCAGTGGTATGGCGCTGAGCGCTGTGCACACCAATCTTGCACAGAGTAAACAAAAACAATACAAGCTAATATAAAAAAATGCATGCCAATATCAAATTTGAACCATGAGTATACTACAGTGCTAACAATATAACACACCTGTAATGTGAAAGATCAATGCTTTGAATCAAAATAAAGAGTAAATTGTAGCTGATGCACTTTGAGACAGGAATTATGAATGGCAAGATAAAAGACAAAAGGGAATTGCTGTAAGAGTGGAAAAGAATAATTATGTACCTCTCATTGAGCAGTTAGACCGCTCGCCTATCATCGCAAGGAGCCACATATGGCACTTGTGATGGACAAAGCGGCGTCTGGGCGAGATTTCTCCAGGTTCAGCGGTTTCCCCAGCCACTCATTCCGCCAACTGCTCCATCATCACCTTTCCATTCATACATTTCGCTTGCATTTCATATCACCCTCTTCCTCACTATCATACTTGGTGCTTGGCTGACCACCCACTTCCAGGTCTTCACTCTGTCCGGTCCATAGGTTCCTGTGCTCCTCGACAGGCGTCTGACCCCAGGCACTAGTTTGTAAGTCCTAGGGGGTGTAAGTCCTACATAAGGGGAGGGTAATCGAAAGAAGAAGATGCAGAAGAAGAAGAAGAAGAAGAAGAAGAAGAAGAAGAAGAAGAAGAAGAAGAAGAACAAGAACAAGAACAAGAAGAAGAACAAGAAGAAGAAGTTAAAGGTATGCATAGGTGAAATTGTTAAATTCTACAATTATTAGCTTGTTCAAATTCATATCAGAATAATGTACATACAAAATCTCATTGCAATATCTTTAACACTTGTAACTTGATTTTATTTTATCTACTATTTTATTCATTTTTTCTTATTTTAGCTGTTTTCAGCACGATGTTCCACACGACGGAGATTTTAAAATGTTGATACCTTTAAATATTATTCTGTTATAGAATCAACAGAATGTTGGGAACAGAAAATTTTGTGTTCCCCTTGGTTTTTAAATAAAAAATATTAACTTTGAAAAAAAAAAAAAAAGGCGGTTTACACAATTTTTATAATTTTCATAGAACTTTGTAATTCACCTACTGTTAAATATTATAATTACAGAAAAATCACTCCCATTATTTATTTCTGCATTCTCAGTTTGTTGATCACAAGCACTCGGATCCCATATTCGGTGCAGTAGGTTTCTAGGAAATGCAGCATTCTGTCTACAACACGTGTTTTCCTCGTAGTGAACCATGCGGAAGCACATGAGCAATGTGCATACCCTGCCTTCGGTTTCCTGGCGTATTTCTCTCTTACACGTTCACACACATTACTGCTCAAAATGCTGCTTGTTGTGTTCTGATACGTGCAGAGGAAGTTAAAAATACGAAATTAACCTTCACTGCTAAGCAAAATACTGCAAAACTTAAAAGCTTTAAACCGCATTAACATTAACAAGCAAGCTGCACTTCTCTGTCACATCAAATGCGCGCGCACGTCGTTTGACGTGACTGGCGTGAGGCAAGCACAACCACGCAGCCGCTCTGTTTCAATACTCAACTTATGTGATACACAGATACGCTAACAATACTAATTAACACCAGCTTGTTGTTCGAAACATACTCCTCAGCAAGAATAATGCCAATTCGAATTAATATGTAGATAACAGGAAAAGTTAACTATGGAAAACTAGCAGAGTATCATATCACCCACATCCATTGACGCTACGCCCCTAGTAATCAGATAAAGAAGATAGTATAACATAATTTCAGATACAGAGAGATGTAATATGCTAAATTAGACACACTGCTTTATTTTAATATTCGCCCATATTAAATAGTGTTTATTATTTCCATATTTATATTGGGACAGAATAAACACTACTTAATACAACTCTGAGATGGATGTTAGTCATGACGTGATGCAAATTGCATCAGGTCCTATCAATAGTGTAATCAAATTGAATGTTCAGCCTTAAAAACTTAACAAGATGTAATCAAAGAATAGTTATTTACCTAACTTGTGACTGAAGTGGCATTTTTTGTCTTATGGCTACAAATATTTTGAGCACCAGAGTATGGATTATAAAAAATTCTAGGAGTATAGAAACATTCCACTTCCCACAAAATGCAACTATCATTTTATTTACAAACCATAACGGACATTCGCGATAAATGGTTTTCCAAACCAAAAGGACATTACATTGTGAGAACTAAGTGTAAGATATTGAGATTGAAAAATGCATATTTTAAAAATGTTAGTTGCGCTGTGTTTTCTATTATAGTTGTAAACAAACATGTTTGCCTCTGAGTTAAGGTATTTCAGGAATTTGTTGATTTTCTTTGTTTACTTGTTTATATGGGAAACAGTGTTTGTTTATAAATCGCTGTCGCTTTTTACACCATTGCCGACGGGCAATGATTTCCAAAGGTAAAAGGTCATTGATATGACCACTCAAGTTAAAGACGGGATATAATTTAGCAAGAAAAATATATATATTAGTGCCTACCTTCCTCTAGACGAGCCTTAACGACGTTTTGTGTCTGAATATTCTCATTTCTTGACATTATGTGGTTAAGACATTTAGAAAACCAACATTTGTAATTGTAATTTAGACACAAATTTAGAATTACTAAGTCAATTTAAATGATAAGCTTACTTGATAAAGTTAATACAGCAGTGTGCAGAACCTACTGACACATTTCAAATGACCAACAGCTTGTCTAAAACGTCCTGACATTCCCCCACTCCCGAAGCAAAGATGCGTAGTAGCACTGAGCAGTCCACTTGCATAAAAGAGAAGTGGGGGAGAAGTCTTCCAGCTGCCGTGAGAGTGATAACTTAATGCGTTGTAGGTATATGTGACTGCCTTCAAGTTCTGATAACCTTCTGGTCACTTGCTCCCCCACCACTCTTACCACTTCCCCGCATTTTTCCTCACTCGCGCATATGGAGTGTTACCACGTTTTAGACAAGCTGTACACTGAAACATGTCACTTATTATCCATAACTTACAATGTTATTAATTGAAAATGTCATGACTTTCCTTTAAATCAGTGCACTGTTGTAAGTGATTCCATAAGTTGCATACCGCTGATACGGTTGCCTTCATTGTCACAACTTCGTCAACAATGGCTTGTTTGAGTTCTTGGATGTCCACCACACGTCTTTGGAATACAGGGTCTTTCAAGTATGTATGCTCAAAGGCAGAGGCAGGCGTTTTTGTTTTTAATGTTAAATGAGGAAGTTCTTCAATTACATAAGAAATTGGTTTGCATGCATTTGACATAGTTTAGAAGTGATATATGAGATTATTTTTTTTGTTTTTGCGAATTTTTTGTTTTCGAGAGTATTGCGCATGTAGCAATAAATAAGAAATATCTATATTTAAAAAAAAATTAGTTACAAAAATAAGTTTTTTATTCATTCTGTTATCTATGATCGTTTCAAATGTTCAGTCGGCCGGGCGCAATTCGTAAAGTACAACTTGGCAAATTCACGAGGCGTATCGGAAGGAATGTGAAACTGCAGAGTTGTTTACGTGAGCTTACCGCACATACATGGCGAGACAGTGAGGGTACACTCTCTTGAGGTGCAATCATATTTCCAGGACGTCTCATTAATCGGCGTATTGACCTTGGTTGTCGAGCGCTACGATCACTTATCTTGCTTATTAGAACAGTGAAATAATAGTAACTTGGCGTATGGTCAGTAATAAAACACAAATAGACGATCTCTCACGCCTGCCAATATATGAGACGTTGTTGTCCTGAAGATACGATTGCATCTGAGCAGAGTATACATAAACTGTCTCTCCGTGTTTGTGCGATAAGCTCACGTAAACAGCTGGGCAGTTTCACATTCTTTCCGATACGCCTAATGGTTTTGCCAAGTAGTAAGGTCCGCTGTTTTATACACACCAAATCATCATAGATAATCGCAAAACGCTTATTATTTTCTATTTTTCTACATAGTTGCCACATTTACTTAAACATTTGTCATGACGTTCTATAAGCTTTTGTATGCCCACGTCATAGAAGTCTGCCGGCTGTAAGGATAATCAATGGAAATTGCCAACAGCCGATCACGGATCTTTCAGTCCATGGCATTAACACAAATCTTCTGTGATCATTGATGGTCCACCTGATCGCGGTTCATTATGGACATTGTCCCGTTCGCTCTTGAAAACCCTCACCCATTTATACAGTTTGCTGTCACTCGTCGCATTGGGGCCATACACTTCACTGATCTGTTGATGAATGCCTACTACAGCTACGTTCCTTGCTGTCAAAAACCGAATTACAGACTGTGTTTCACAGTCGGCGGGCCCCTAGATTGCTTTAAATGTTTTCAACCAACACTGTGAAAAGCACACTGCAACACTACCAATGCTTTACGCGCAAGGCATACTGGGAGTCGGTGCGGTGCCTTTCAATGTTGGCATGAAATTCGATGAGCTACGGCGATTCGGACCTTACTTTACGAATTGCACCCGTATTATCGGACTATTGCAAATTATGCTCTAATGTGGAAACAAAAGGTCATAACGAAGTTATGCACAGGAATAGGCAAGGAATAGCTCCGACAACACCCAAAAAATCAGCTTTTGCCTCAGATATTTGCTTGAAGCAAGATAGCACAAAGTGTGTCAGAATTTGTGGAAGATTCTATACAGGATGTTAGAGGTATAAGAGCAAAAACTTTAATAATTGGTACCTCTATATGTATCCACTTCTGTGTATTACTTGTTTTTTTTAACTTCGTCTCATAGTTTTCATACAAACTAATCATACAGTTTACTACCTCATGTAGTTTGCATGGTCGTAACTGCACCGCGAACTGAAGAACACCTGTCAGATGGACTATCCGT
This sequence comes from Tenodera sinensis, assembly GCA_030765045.1. NCBI lineage: Eukaryota > Metazoa > Arthropoda > Insecta > Mantodea > Mantidae > Tenodera > Tenodera sinensis. The sequence goes on from CM060962.1 coordinate 38,203,487, forward strand.
TTTGCTTCACAACTCAATACTGACCTAGGTAATAGGTAATATGAGGTCATTAGGCTTGCATAAAACATTCGATTTTAGTTTCGATACAACATTCGTTACCGCGTTACATCATTCTTCTGCCCACTCTGCGTCACATTTTCTGTGGCACGCCTACTAGGAGGTAGTATCCAATTGGAAACATTAAGTAAAAGTATAAGTCCGCAAATTAGTAAAATAGTGTAGTATTGCTCATTACCCTGTTAGAAAAAGCGCAAGGCAGCAGCTCTGCACGGGTCAAAGCTTACCGCTCGGCCACTGCATCCCACCACAGGCGTCAAGAGTGGGGTGCAGAACTGGAGGATGGGACGTGGTTAGCTCGTCGAGTCCTCCTGGCCTGTCATGAAGATTTCGCTACCTGGGGTAGCTAATTTTTTATCAAGTAGCTCCTCAATTGCCCCCTAAGGGACCTAACGAGGCTCAGTGCACCCTGTGCCAGACGTCCCAGCGGGGGAAAAATCCTCACGCCGGTATTGGGGATCGAACTCGGGTCTTCCGTGCCATAGGTGGGCGCGCTACCACTGCGCTACGGGGGCGGTCAGTCCTTAATTACAGTATAAATATCAGTACCCCTAACGGCCCGTATAAAAAATAGAGCTCGGCGCAGTAGGCATTCAAAAACTTAAAATGTGTAGGCAGATAGGCACTAGTTCCAAATAGTCACAACTATAGCCGCTAATAGTAACGATAAACAAAGTAATAGGATGTTGAACACGTTCATCACAAACTTTAAAACTACATTTTGTCATGAAAGAACAATATAGAAATAAGAAATAGCCGCATACCATATATTAAAGTACTAAAATCCACTATTTTCTTCCACTTGTAATCATCATTTCTTTAAATTTGCCTCTTGAGTTATGATGTATTTGTATGGCAAACCCTATTACCTGTTTTAATTAATTTCTGTCTTACACACGTTTTGCACTCCCTAACGGTGGTTTATAATTATAATTGACTCTGTGATGTGTTATTTTTGGACTATTGTTGCGTTTCCAGTGAAATAAGTCTAGTCCATTTAGGTCAGCACTGTGTTTTTGTTCACGTCGGAAGCTGAAAACAATAAAGCTTTCGTATTAATGAACAAAGCGATGGGTTAACGTTAAAATGATTGATTTCCCTGTGGTACACCAATAGCTTTTTGTAGTTCACCATTTACCATAAACATTGTTTAGCTAAGTAGCCACTATTCTATCATTACAAGAAACAATACAACTGCTGAAAACGGAGACCAACGGGTGGTTTTGGTCAAAAGTTTGCATTTTTTGTTTTTACCGTCATATTAATAGTTGACGTTTTCTGCGAATTTTTATGTATAATTTACTGTTATACCTTTATTCTAAGTGTTTTAATATTTTTTTAATTATTTGCGTGTTTGGCATTTCAAAATTGGTTTGGTGCACCAATTTACAAAAACAAAAACAAAACGTTTGATCAAATAACACTAGAAAAGTGGAACTGACGAAAATTAGTGTTCAGAATACGTAAGTTTACTGGAAATCAGCATACAAGAAAGAATGTTGTAGACGAAGGTAAAAGGGTAGAAGGTAAAGGCTACAGGCACAGAAAAGGACACCTCGCTCACGTCAACCTACACAGGTCTATTGTGGCTACCAGCCCCCAGGAGGTAGGGATGAATGAGGGAACCAAAGAGGTGCTGTCAGACCCGCAGCTACACAGGCCCACCAGAGACACGTGGAAGTCCCTAACCAGTGCTGAGATGTCTTCATCCCGGGGTAAGGCCCCGCCAAGTAGCCAGCATCACACCGTGAGTCCGGGGCGGTATCGCACGAAGTGTCCCGCCCCCCCCCCCTCCCTCAGCAGAGGACAAGGGCCACCAGACGCCACCCAGCGCCGAGAACAGCAGTTACCATGCGCAGTCATCCACGCCATTTGCCCGACACTGCCCACACTACATGCCTGGAACTGCACCACCTGAAAGATGACAAGGAAATGGAATGAAAGGAAATGATGGAAAGGAAGCCGTGTTATGATATAATGCACTCCAGCATTCGCCTAAGTGACATGGGGAGACCACGGTAAAACCCATATCAGAGTACGATGCCACGGGGATCAAACCCGCGACCTCCCGAATGTGGGCCAAAGATGTTACCGCCTGAGCCATCCAGCTCGTTTGTGGAAGAAAATATATCGCCCCCTGTAAATAATGTGACCATATACACCTTCTAGTAGTTCTAAGAAGTTGAAAATCAGTGAAGAAAATACGAGAGAAATGCTGATATAGTTGTAGATTTAGATATTTTGCAGTAAGTACCCCATTATCTCAGGAACTATACATGACAGAGACATGAGATTTTACCGCTTGTTTACAACAATATAGAGTTGAAACAGACCCACCTGACTGTAGTATGTGCATTAAATTAATCAAAAACTTCTATACAAATAACAAAATTTAACCAAGGTTACTTTTAAAACCATAACTTTTTCACAATTTGTATTCTTGTAATGAAAGGGGGCTGATTTATTTATAAATATACTGTCTATATCCTGTAAAAGTTTCAAGTTGATATCATAAATAGTTTCTGAGGTAATGGGTCATGTATTAATATAATTTTACATTGGCAATATAGGGTGATTAATCTCTCCTTAAAGCCTTCCTCAGGCATTTTCTTAACAATAGCTCCTTGGCGCAGAGCGCAAAATATTAATTGCAATGCCAAGCTTCACATTGCATTAATAACCGCCAATAACAAACACAATGAACTTACGTAGGCCAAAAAACCTTTATAATGGTTCTCTATAAAAATAAAATGGTCATGAGAGACCCATAAACCATAAAAAGGCAATTATAAGCATTATAAAATGTCATATTTCACTCCAGTAACCATAAACAATATTGTTATATACAAAGACTTGGTTTCTAAACAAAAGAATAAAGTAGGGAAAATGCAAATTCAGAGCTCTAATAATAAAACTTCGCTTTTTAATATAACATTTACAAAAGCGATTTACTTCTTTTGATATTATTAACCTCCTCTGTCCAACATGACCCTAAGGTATATCAGAATTCTATCAACCGAAGGAAGCCAATATCCTTGCAACTTGTATATCTGATTTCATTTGGATGTGGATAAACGTTGCAGATCTGATTCCTCCATTTCCTTCTGCAGAAAATAACGAAGAATTTCTTTAGATGCACTGTTCTTGTTTCTTTAAGAACGGATAAACTGTATCTGCTAATGTTCATGTCACACTTAACGCTGTAGATCAAGTTGAAGAAGATATTCAGAATTGAAAAAATTGCCACGACTAGGATTCAAACCTAGGATCACCGAGCGGGATGGCTAAGGCACTAACGTCTATTGTCTGCATTCTGGAGATCGCGGGTTCGATTCCCTCGGCCGACCTTCCTATCCTTGGGTTTTTTCCGGAGGGTTTCCTGGGTCACTACAGCGCATGCTGGAAAGGATATCTACCTTACATCCCCGTTTCACTTCCTTTCATTTTGTTCACTTCATTCTCTATCCGGTCATTCCAGGTTGTAAGAGTCAGCGAGATGGCCGGTGGACTGCGCTACGGAAGCACTTGCGCTCTAGAAATTTGGCGCTCGGCTGAAGGGAGGCGCTGTGGTCGGCCGGCCAACCAACCATAGCGACTGATTGATCAGTCGGACCTGGCTACCTGGTGGCGGGTTCTCTGTGGTGACCTGGAACTCCGTTGGGTAGAACTTGCACTGCACCTGTTAGGGACCCACCGTAATTGTAGTTCCGCCTGTGATGCGTTCTGGCCGCCTGTAGGGCACTTTCAGCTCATCTTTCCTACCGGCGTCTGAAGCACAATAAGCCATTAGCTGACGTGCTGGAATCCTTACCGTGTGAGACAGACAAACCTAGGATCTTCAGTTTTCCATATCTTTAACCTAACCCAAGTCTAAACGCGGAATGAAAAGCACTTATAAAATAGAACGTCTTCTGTAAGGCAGCAGTATTTTAGATCATCTTACAAGGTGCGTCGTAGTGAGTAAAATCAAGTGAGTAAAAGTGAGTAAAATCTTTATTTTATGCTGGCCGAAAATCCTTATCATATGTGTTCCATATCACTCTTGCTTGAACCAATCTATGATTGGTTTGAACTCAAGACCAGCACCTCACATTAACCTATGAACAAAGGTCAGACCTAGGTGAGCTGCCAAAGGGGAGGAGTACGGAAAAATGTCATCTCAGAGGCTGGAAAGTAGATGTGCTTCTTAATGAGGTCCACACAGTCACCGGATGAGCCCGTCTCGTATTGGCTTGACGTCAAATATCTGATACTCAAACATTACTATGAAAACAGGTGACTTTCCGGCTCGGGGGCGAAGGAAAAGAGGGGAGTAAGGCAAACATTAAGAGGAATGCTTAAACCAGGTAAGCGGCGGTGGCTGGGGGTGGTCGAGTGAGGGTTTCTATTTCCTTATCAACATAAACCACTACGCATTTTATCGACACGATTCAATGCACGCATCTATATGTGAATCAAATGGAAAGGATTGCGTGAAGCTTCTCGTCAACATAGAACAGCTTTAGTTGGTCAGCAAGCAAAGTCGAAGCTTCGTGTTTCAAGTCCAAGTTATGGCAACGCATTTTCAAATGTGATACAACAACCTTCCATGCCAGTATCTCATAGATCACGCTTCATCACATTAATTCTTCACAAAGGACGATGGACTGACCACCTAGATATATTTCACAGACTATTCACAGAAAATTGAAGATAGTAATTTAATGTATCATATTAATATATAACATATTGTGACTTTGCCCAGTTACCACTACCAGTTCACAAAGGTGTGACTTCAGCTTTCTTCGCGTTTTAGCCACGCAACGGAACACACGTGAATGAGGGAGTCGAACAGAAGACTTCTCTAATCTCTCGCCTTAGCAGCGTTCAGTGTACGTCATAAATCACACGTAGGGCAGCAGCTTTTTGTCGCATCACAAATGCTCTCAGCAACTCAGTGACTTGTCTTCTCGCAAACACGCTCGCGTATATAGTCACTGGAATTTACCACAGAATTCTAGAATGTTCGGGAGGCAGAGAGTAAGAACCTTCCAAACAATCCTGTTACCTTCCGCTGGACGATAGTGCTATTGTGTTGGCTTACTTTTTCTCTTACTTTTTCTCGGTTAGGCCATAGGCACTGTAGTGTATTACGTTTTAATCAAAAGTATTAGAGCCAGTTTTGAGAAAATTACACACTGATACACACACACACACACACACACACACACACACACACACACACACTCACACACACATACACACACATACACACATACACACACATACACACACACAGGAAGCTATCTCTAAAATGCTTTTGTATTTCTGGTGGAATTTCGTTATCGAATTTTTGGGCGGTATACAAATCTTTCGCTACCTATTTATATGTGGTAGAAAAAATAGCAAAATAATAGGTATATTTTGACCTGCCCCTTAGCGCAGTGGTAAGCGTGCCTGCCTTTGCCGCGGGAAACCCGGGTTTGATCCCAGGTATCGGCATGGGATTTTTCTCCAATGGGAGGTCTGGTCCGGGGTGCACTCAGCCTCGTTAGATCCCTAAGGGACCAATTGAGGAGCTACTTGAATGAAGAAGTAGCGGCTCCAGGTCGTGAAGACCGCATAACCGGCCGGGAGGGATCGGAGCGCTGACCACGTCCCACCTCCAGTACTGCACCTGACTCATGTAGTGGGCAGAGGTGGGGGACGCAGCGGCTGGGCGGTAGGTCTTGGCCCGGATAAGGCTATTACGCCATGGGGTTATTTAATAGGTATATTTTATCTTACGCCTACTGTCTCTGTTGACCATTTCAAAACATCGTAATAAACTTGGGCTTTGCCCTGAGATATAATCCCACAAAATCACCGATTTTGCTTGATTTAAAACGAAATGATGCTGCTCATGGATAGATAAAATATGTATCTTCATGTTTCAGCTGCCAATCGGTGACATTTTCACTCTCAGCGAACGAAGCATCTTCAAAATCAATCCCCATTATGGGGTAGAAATATAAAAGAAATAAATATTTGTGTAAAGTTAAACAAATGAACAGAAAATAAAATCAGTTTGTGAGAACCTTTTAAAATAATTATTTGTATAAGTATATATTTGTTTTTGAAACAATGGACTGTTTTCTTAGCGTCCTGATAAAACAAAAGCGCTTGTTGCCTAACTGAAGCTTCTTAGAGGCTTGGATAACTCACATAATACAGCTAAGGGCGCGCTTTCCGAATAAACCCAATGATTTAACGCTTTATTTGTAAATGTGCTATCTATTTGTTAGTGGAAAATAAAATCAAACCTTAGGCCCGACATGAAGGTATGTGTAATATACGTGCATGTTCAACGTTAACTTCAGATAGGTATATTATTTCTCCGCGAATATAATTTTATGACCAGGTTTATTAGTTGCTGTCTCGTATTGCGCATGAATTTGTAAAGTAATAAATACATACAGTTTACTTCCTCAAAAGTCGGGAACTGCAATAAAATGCAGAAACGTTGGTTTCTGAGTTTTATATTTGACACAACTAGTTTTTACATAGTTTATACCGGAATATAAACTGATTTAGAGAAATAGTGCTTACACCGTTTTATTTCGCACTTCAGTAATACAGGCAGAAGTACATTACAGTCGCCGTCAGGTTGCGCAGAAGACCAACGTCACAGTCACGTGTTTTCAAGCCAATCAGACATAGTCTGTTTCAGAGCGCGTGTGAGAGAGAGTACTTGCCTATAGTTTAACACTGAAATTAAACAGTTCCGAGCAACAAGTCCACTCCATCGTGTGACAGTAAGTTCGTTAAGAGTTTCGACGAAGGTAGAAAAAAAAAAAAAAAAAAAAAAAACGATGCGTTTTCAATCAAGCCAGAGAAATTGTGTATAATATATACAAATACTTCCAGAGAAAGATGGGGAAACAACTGCAACGCAGCACTTCCCCTATTACCCCTACCTGTGCGTTATATGTAATTTACCGCCATCGTTCCTGGTGGCAACTCTAGTGATGTTAAGCTGAAAATGGTCCACGAGTAGATATTGACACGTTCCGTTCCAAATAGTCTTACTGAAATTCCATTGCTTGCAGTGCACTCCATTTTATCTTTCTCGAGATCCACAGTGATGTAGTTGTAGCTAAGATAAGAGTAAAAGTGTCCTAGACCTGAGGAAAGATTTCCAGTTTACAAAGCACATAAAAGGGTGCAGGGTATACACAGAGGGGGACACCTCACGCACTGCATCCTTCACTCAGGTCTACTGCAGCTGACACACCCCAGAAGGAAGGGATGAAACAGGATGCCATAGGGTCGCAAGCAGATGTACCACAGAGACGCGCAGAAGTCTTCAGAGAGCACAGCTATCCCTGTTTACATCGTATTATTACCTAGAGTTATAATATAAAAGCCAATTCATATGAAGATAATTACTTATTTTTCTAAATTCAGGTAAGGCTATATATACCTATATGTGTATACTACCTCCGAAACATTTCCGGACAAATCTCTAATAATGTCCTATACATCATTAATAGGTAATGGTTTCAGCATAGAATCAATTCTAATTTGATTTGAAAATATATAAATAAGGATGAATATTTTGAGGAACCGAAAGTGCATAAAATTACCAAAGCATACGTTTGTAGATACACAAAGTTTTCTTATAACGTTGTATGTTATCGTAGGATAGTGCTATATGTTTAATAAGTAATTTCAATGTATTTCTTATGCTTAATTATGAAATATGTTATAACTACACCAGGTGCAGTGTGTAGATGTGTGTGTGTGTGTGTGTGTGTGTGTGTGTGTGTGTGTGTGTGTGTGTGTGTGTGTGTGTGTGTGTGTGTGTGTGTGTGTGTTAGGTGTTAGGTGTTAGTCGCCAAAACGCTCCGTAGTAATCTGCTCCATTTATACATATCTTTAAAAGAAATTTTGCGTGGGGCATAAGCACAAATAAATAAATAAATTTCTAACGTTAAAGAAATAAGGAGAAAATAAGAATTAGCGAATGAGTTACTGAGAACCTTTCTAATATATATAATTTATTTTTTGAGACAACTGAGTGTTTCCTTAACGAATGCGTTGCTTGCTCGAGTTGAGCTGTTATACAGATGCTTGTCGTGACTAACAGAAAAATTAGTTTTAGTATACAGTAACTAATTAACAAAATTAATATAATAATAATAATAATAATAATAATAATAATAATAATAATAATAATAATAATAATAATAATAATAATAATAATAATAATAATAATAATAATAATAATAATAATAATAATAATAATAATAATAATAATAATAATAATAATAATAATAATAATAATAATAATAATAATAATAATAATAATAATAATAATAATAATAATAATAATAATAATAATAATAATAATAATAATAATAATAATAATAATAATAATAATAATAATAATAATAATAATAATAATAATAATAATAATAATAATAATAATAATAATAATAATAATAATAATAATAATAATAATAATAATAATAATAATAATAATAATAATAATAATAATAATAATAATAATAATAATAATAATAATAATAATAATAATAATAATAATAATAATAATAATAATAATAATAATAATAATAATAATAATAATAATAATAATAATAATAATAATAATAATAATAATAATAATAATAATAATAATAATAATAATAATAATAACAATGTGTTAAAATCTTTATTTTCCTTACCAAACTGTTTTTCCCACGTTTCTATCATTTAGCAGCTTTAATCTAAAAACGATCCGTTATAGCAATCGTAAACGCTCTTTAGATTTAAGCTGTTCAGAGAAATTTTACTTTTATTTTCCATCTACTTTCTCTTACTCGTCGTAGATATTGGCAAGAAACTGTATAGAATAGTTAATACCAAATTTGTCCCTTCAGATGTCTAAATAGCTTCAAAAAGTCAATGTAATTATCTCAGATATGTCACAAATGTTGTGAATGAGCGAATAAGAAACACTAACAGAGGGTGTGCAGCACTATTTCGCTCCACTACGACATTGGCGTTTCAGAGCATTTTAACTTGTTCACTGAAAAGGATATTTTAGGATAATTGCTAAAAGAAGTGCATAATGCACAGATACTTTACGTGGTAACTATAATGGATTCAAATATTAAATATTGCAACTCTGAAATTTGGCAAATCCACAATAAGATATATTTTTGAAAATTGTTGCACTTATTACACACAAATAACACTTTCTTTTTTTTTTCTATACTTCAAAATTCTCACTTCTACGGTTTTCTACTTTCTCTACTACGTATAGTAAGTAGGGGAAGTATTGTATTCGATCCAAAAATTCGATGTCGAAATTCCAACGGAAATGTATGTTTTGAGGCCCCATGAGACCAAAAAAAAAAAAAAAAAAAAAAGAATTTTTAGCAAATGGTCCATGTGTGTGTGTGTGTGTGTGTGTGTGTGTGTGTGTGTGTGTGTGTGTGTGTGTGTGTGGACACTAACTCATAAACGAAAAGTCAGTTTAAAACATAGTTTGGTGTTTAAGTTTAATATCTTTCAAGGATGCGACACGAAGATTTGGATGAAAATTGCTCCACGCTAAACTACGCTTTATATCGAAAATTTTCATTTTCTCAAAAATGGTTATTACGATTTTGATTAAAATGTAAGATTTGATATATTTTCATGACAAATAACATATATATTTTGAATTTCTGGCTATAGTCTAATTAATCCTATTTAATCTGGATGACTTCTTCATAACTAGTTAACCGTAAGAGATAGACCAAATATGATTATTTAAAAATGTAGATCTCGTTAAAACATACAATTTACCTCCAAATGTCTTTTTAATTTCTCTATTAGTAAGTAGAGGAAGTATTGCATTCCACCCAAAAATTCGATGTCGACTTTTCACCGGAAATGTATTTTTGAGACCCCCTGAAATGGGGGAAAAAAAAAAAAAAAAAAAAAAAAAATAAAAATATAAAACATTTTTAGAAAAAAGTCCGCGCGCGCGTGTGTGTCAGTCTGTGAACAGCATAACTCAAAACCGAAAAGCCGGTTAGAAACCAAATTTGGTATTTAAGTTTAATGTCTTTCAAGGATGCGACTATCCTTTACATGAACAATTTTTCGAAAATTTTAATTTTATTGAACATAGTTCTAACGATTTTGATATGCTTAAGATATTATTAGGTCAAATGAAATTTATATTTTGAATTTTCTGGCTATAGCTTATGTAGTCCTGTTTACTCTGGATGAATTTTTTATAACTCGTAAACCGTAAGAGATAGACAAAATCTTACTATACAAAAAACGTGGATCTCGTTAAAACACAATTTATGTCCAAATAAACGTTTTCGTAGCGTGAAACATTTCAGAGATATTCCTTGTTACTTGTGTCAGTTTCGGAAAACTTAAATTTTCGTTGAATGTATCATCGATGTTCATTTTTTATATGCTAACCGTGCAACGAGAACGGAATCTCAAAGCTTTAAAAGATTTGAATATCGCTCAAAGCCTAGTGTATTCCCATATTCCCCTTGCACCTACAAGGAAATAAGCAATAAGATAATTTCTGCAAATGTTTATCTCAACTAACACGAAGAAGATATAGAAATAAGCGTTTTAAGAATAGTTAGTACAAGAGTAGAGAATGTCATATGAGTGCAACACATCAGATTTTTTACTCTAAGAGTTTGTAAGAATAGTTAACACAAGAGTAGAGAAAGTCATGTGAGTGTAACACATGAAATTTTTTAAAAAAATCGGTTGTAACAGTCGCAAACCTTATTTAGATTTTTTCATACCTAGTCTAGAAACTGTTCAAGAAAAGTTTAACTTTTATTTTCCATCTACTTTCTCTTGCTCGTCTTAGATATTCACAAGAAATGGTGTAGAATAGTTAATACCAGGTTTGTCCATTGATACGTCGGAAAAACTTCTAAATGTTAATGTGATTATCCCATGTGATAATGTCACAAACTTTTTGAATGAGCAAATAAGAAACAATAGGAGTATGCTCTAACAGTTGATCTGCAGCACTACTTATCTCTACTACCTCATGGGCATTCCAGAGCATTTAACGTGTATCTAACGGGTGATCCAAATGACTCCGAACCGGCTGCGCTGTTTTGCCTGTACGCGTCCTCGGCGCTCGTCACCGATTGCCGCTGTCGTGGAACAGCGCGGATGAAACCATACAACATTTTAAAACTACCTTTAAAGGCTTTACTTACAAATGTTATTAAAGGAGATGTTACGCAACTCTTTAGGAAACTATCCATCACTCGCCGTAGTTCACGTTGAGAAATGCTGGCAATTTCCTGGCGAATATTTTGTTTTAATTCTTCCAGGGTGTTTGGGTATGTCTTGTACACTTTATGCTTTAATAACAGATCACCTGGAAATCTTTCTGCAAATCACACTTTCACTTGGCGAGCTGACTGAGTTAACACATACGAATCATAAATAAATACACGCTGTGCAGTAGAAAACAAATGCTGAGCCACAATACACTTTGTGACAAAATAAAACACACTAGTAATAACTCAATCACACTTTATCAAGTCAGCTCAATACTGCACTTTCAGAGCAGAAAAAAGCAATTCAACCGCATGACCTTGTGTACCGCAGCTGCGTTATCGTGTTTCTGTGTGCGCAGTGGAAAAACACCGCGCAGCGGTTCGGGTGTTTTTGGGCCTCTGTGCACTACTAGATATGTGGTGAAAACAGCAATGTATGATCTTCAGCTCTGTCTTAGCTTACTGAAAGGGATATTTTAGGATAATTATAACAAAAAGTTCATAATGCACGGGCATTTTACACGAAAGCTACCCTACTGCACAGTATGCAGGGTATATTTTAGAAAATTATTCCAGCTATTACACATAATAACAAACAGTTTTTGTGCCATGCTGCACATGCTTCAAAATTCTGGCTTGTACGTTTTTTTAAATATCAATTTTTTACTATGTAAATCATTGTTCTAATGAAAATACTCCTCACAATGCGTTTTTAAAAATGTCCACAAAAATTTAGGTTCTACAGTAAACGAGTTTGCAAAAAGATCTATCATATCAATATTTTATAATAACCCCAAGGGATTGTAGAAAAATAATTACTTTTTGTACTCTCAAAATTCCTGATATTTTGGAAAGTTAATAATTTGCTGTACTAAACTGATGATTTATTTTGAAAAAGTATAGGATTGTTTACTTTAATGTACTTTAGAGAGACAGTTCAAAACTTTTAAGCAGAACAGTAAACAGTTGCATGATGTGGACCATCTGCATCAGTGGAGTGGGACAGTTTTAAGAAAATAAAATGCACCGATATCAGGAAGATGCCTTCAGCTCGCAGTGTAACACTAACAAGAAGTAATCAGCACTAATTTTGAGCCATGTATAGGTATATTGGCATTGTGCACTGCACAGGTTGCTGTGCTACGCTACATGGGCGGACCAGAGGGCAGCACTGTATGGAGGCACGAGTGTTGTTGCCGAGAGACAACACGAGCCCTCATCCCCTACTCCCCCTCTTCTCGAGCGACGAACCCTAACAGGGGTGGACCCCCATCCCGAAGTCGTTATGGTCGTACGGCCCGTTGCAAACGACCGTCCAAATGAACCTTAGCCACGCAGCGTTCCGTCGCGCACGCCGCCTGCCGTCGAGTTTCGGCAGCGCGAAAGGAAGCCTGTGGAGAAGAACGGAGCGGTTAGTGGCTGCCGAGAAGGCCTAGCGAAACAGTTGAGTGAAGTTTTAGGCTGGTACATGTAGTTGACTGAAGCGTCAAACATGCTCTGTTGTCAATACACTCCCTTCCACGAGTAAAAACATAGTACTGATCAACCCTCCAGAGTTACGAGCACAACTCGTCCACTGTGTTTATTAATGATGTGCTTCAGTTTGTCCATTACAATCGCCAAAAATACGTCCATTAATAAAGTGTGATTGTTGTAAGAACCAAGTGTTTGCCAAATGGCTGACGCATGCGTGTTGAATAGTGTTCTGTGTCTATAACTTTTAGGGCGTGATAAGACAATTGAAGCGCTGCGCGCTACAGTGCAAAGTGATACCGACACGTTTATTGTGTGATAACGAGTAGTAAGGTAGCTTTGTAAAATATACCAGGACACATGTGATGAAGTGAAACTGGATAAGTTATCGGTAAGTAGTGTTAAGTGTTTAGTGCAGTGATAAAAGCAGAACGTACAGTCTGACACTTGTTTGTGTTACACTAAATGTCAAAACTAAACGTGTAAGCGGGAAAAGTCATTCGTTACCGTTAGTAAAAGAGTGATTCAGTTGTTTGCATCAGCCACGGCGATTTTCTTTAGACATGTCACATTGTGTGGGTATACACTTAATGGTTATAGGGTTCGCGTTTCTATAAGCGAAATAATCTGGGCATTGAAGGCAATGTTACGCTAAAGAGGTGTGAAAGTGGGGAAGACTTTAAGGCACTACAGTAAAATATGCGTAAAATCTTGAGGGTCCTTGCAGTCCTGTGCCCAATGAAAACAGCGGAGGGTTGCCGAACAATGTCTCGCAGTTCCCTTTGAACCGGTTTCAGTGACAAAAACTGACCAACAATAGTTCGTCTGGTGACATTGAAAATGAAGACTGAGGCAAAGGCGGCAGAGCCCATTACGAAGAATTGAAAGATGTTTGTTTTGGCGTGGGCCTTGTGTTAAGATGGGCTTTGCTATCTTAGCATTGGGGCTATGGTCTGGAAAATATCGCAAGGGTGGTAGGTACCGTTTTCAACTGCTGTATGCCCTGCACACAAAAACTCTTACTGCACAAGCTTTATGAAAGAAACACCTAAACCGCCGGCAGCAAATCAATTGTCTCCTTTGTGTAAGCTTTTATACGGGGGTGCGTTGATGACTGAACCTTTTTCCATGCATTTCTCGTTAGACGTTTTGAACCCTTCGGTGCTGGAGTGCGTTTACAGTATATTTCCCCTGTCGTGTTTTCTAAACATTCAAAAACGCCAATAATAATTTTATTTCCTATTAATATAAAATAAAAATAACATTTTTCTTCTTGCTTAAAAACTGTAGGAAAAAACTATAACTAGACAAAAAACAATCAGTACACGTCAGAAAGTGAAAAAAACAAATGCCAAGTTAAGCGCAAGAAAAATATTTTCTAGCTTCTATAAGTATTGTAGTTGTAAAACACTCTTTAATAGGAGTGGTGAAAGATTGGATTGGAAATATCAGTAAGTGTTTACGTGCGTACGTCACATCTAATGGTCCCTGTTCATAGCAGTTAGCGTCCAGGTGATTCGGGGTCGGTGCGATGCATTTCCAGCGTTCCTACCTCACACCATTCAGTAATTAACTAATCTTATACAATGGTTCATTTTTCCCTTCCGCGGCACTCTGAAACTTGGCAGGTGTGCGTCAAATGTTTCACTCTCCGGCAGCGAGTGGCTATGGATGCCGGGCAATGAGAGGTGGATTGCCGCCAGTCGATAAGCGCCACACTCGGGCTCTCCCAACCGGCTTTATGCGCTTGGAGCTTCACTCTAAAACTTCTGTTTTCATTGAACATAGAACACACATTTCACTTATATGTTATAAAACGTAACTGTTCATATGTTTTTATACGGATATTTCTGTATAACCTTTATTTTATTGAAAATAAACGTTCATCGTTCGTTAAAACTACCTGGAAAGCGCTAACGAAACATTAGTTTTTGTGTAAGCGTATGATTAGCGTTAAAGTTTGCGTTCTATACTAATGGTCTACAAGTAACTCAGAGGAGTAACATTTAACAGCCTTACTATCGAAAAATGGTGACTTTTAGCAGCTTTAGTCGATTTGTGTACTGTTGTATCGGGAGCAGACACAACACCCCATCGACGGAAACCAACCCCCAAAACAGGAGCGAGTTATAAAAGGCTTTTGAAGTATAACGCAGGGAAAAATGAAAAACTTTCCTGTAGCAATTATAAATTTAGCACGGGAATAAATTCACTTCTGGGTCCCACGTTATATTCTCGTATGTTACACTGCCGCAAATGTTTGTAACTTAGATACTCACATAATACATAAATTCAACAATAGACGCGTTGGTTTGTAAATGTCCGTTATATCTGTTAGTGGAAAACAAAAGCGAATCTTAGATCCGGCACATATAATATACCCGCAGTTAACGTCAAACGGATTAGTTTTCCGCGAATACAATTTTATTGCCGGGTTTATTGATTCCAATGTCTCGTATGAGGTTTGAATTTGTTATGTAGTTGTTTCATATGGAATAAATACATACAGTTTATTTCCTCAGTCTTCGGAAATCGCAATAAAATGACGACAGTTACTGTTTTGTTTATTTACTTAGCACAACGGTTATCGTTTAGTTTATATCTAAATATAAACCGATTTTGAGAAATCGTGCTTTCTTTTCTGAAGGGAATACCGTTTGTTTTCTTACCTCAGTGATACAGACAAATATATCAGCGATGTTAAGTTGAAAATAGTTCACGAATGGATAATGCTTTCTGAATATTCTCGTAGTGAAATTCCGTTGCTAGCAGTGAACTCCATTTTACGCTTCTCGAGGTTCATAGTGTCGTGTTTGTAACTTAGTTTAGGATATAATGCCCAAAAGCCGAGGAAAGATTTCCAATTAACAAAGGTAACTAACCCTGTTTATATTAACAAGATTTTTCTACCTTATTATGTTTCCAAAACGTCTGGCACTCATCTGCTCCGTTTACTCACACCAAGTTCACTTGTTTAGTTGCTGGAACAGATAAAAGAAAATCGTGGGGCGAAGTGAATAAAGTTTGAGTGTCGGACCTAATGCTTAAAGCGGACGTGAAGTTCTATCGCTGTTGCCTGGCGTTTGAAACGGCCATTCTACTGCACAGCATTATCACCGCACATTTAGGATAGTAGACGTACGTACATATGTGTGAATTTACATACTGCCAGTCACCTTTAACCAGGAAGGTCAAAGATACATACGTTTGTAACGAGCATCGAACTACTGCCGCTACTTTGTTGTGTAGCCGCGTTGACATTCATCTGTTTAGCTTTGAGATAACACTGGTTATAGTTCATGTGTCGACTATGTGTAAACCCAACGTTTGGGGTTCGAAATTACAGAAGTACTGTCTCAATAATAGTAATAGCAATAATAATAAAAATACGTAAACAACAATTCTTTTACTCAATTTTCGTTAATCACGATGTATGTGTAGAAATGGTTTCAAATAAGCGACGCTGATTGGCTGCCAGCAAGAAGCGGTAACAACATTCAGTTCTGTATATTAAAAGTCAATATTAATTAATTACCAATAAGATCAAGCAACAAGAAGATGTTTGCAGATTTTCAAATAGGTGATATAAAGATAACGCGCGGAAGTAAATCTGCTAACTAGGCATACCCAAAACATGCACAATGATTATTTCGGAAGTGGTTAATGCTAGCAAAAAAGTTGTTTGAAATAAACAACACATTTTGCTAAGTTCTAGTTCATCTCAAAACAGTTTCCCAGTTTTATAAATTAATAGCGTTGATTTCACAACCTATTTTCAGAAAAACTCGAGTTAAGTGGCAAAATCTTTATAAATGACATTTATCCGACCTTCGTTTCTGAGTTACAGACCAGGTCACGCGCGTGGATATTTGAACTGCTGTTTCCTAAACTCTATGACTCAAAATGCAAATGATGAAGTTCTGAACAAGAATTATTTTAGTCTATGTATCTAAGCGGTTAGCATAAACTTGCACACAAAGGCAATTCGAATCTAGATGTTTTGGCGTATTTTAATAGTGCGCTGTTTACATCACGGTTTTAAACTTCGAATGTATTATTATTATTATTACAGTTACAGTGATATATGTTAATTAAATATTCTTATTTCTGTCACTAAATGGCGTTTTATTTAATTCATCCATCCCGTTAATTTTTACTGCGTTTACATAAGGAAATGAAACCGATTTGTGTCAACATTACGAGGGTAGGTACCATATATAAATGAGGATTCAATTCGAATTGCATTGCAAATTTGAAAAGAGAATCGGATCGAGTTTCGAAACAAATATTGACATGTAAACGCGGATAGTAATCAAATTTAATTGAAACCGTATGATCATTCCTCAGTGTGAATCATGCGCAGTAGGTCGTCAAATTCACGATTAGTGTTGCTAAATTAAATCTACTTAAAAGCAGTCTTGTTTAAATTAATTAAAATGCTGTAAGGTAAAGTGTGAAACAAGGGTGAATTCCAAATCGACCTCAATTCGTAGTAATCACTGAGCGTATTTAAGACGGACAATTGATTGAAATCGATTAAATACGCCATATAAGTGAAGCAGTATGCGGCCCGCTAAGTTCATTTGTCGCTGCCACACGCAATTACTGCTAATTACCTATAATTCTGAACTGCCCCTTCCCTTGCCTAATCGATCCAATAGCTTTTCACCTTTATGTATTTGCTTCGAGTTATTTTATTTCATGGCAAAGCAAAAACTGCGACAATATTAAAAAGTATTTTCTAACTTAGTGTCTGACTTAGGAGTATTAAAGCGTTGGTATTTACATCATTTGAAATCCAAAGTAGAAAATCTGATGTGTTGCACTCACATGACTTTCTCTACTCTTGTACTAACTACTCTCAACAAACTCTTATTCCTGTATCTTCTTCACGTTAGTCGAGACAAACATTTGAGGAAATTGTCTCATTGCTGATTTTCTTGTAGGTACAAGGGGAATATGGGAATACAGCAGCTTTGAGCATAGTCAAATCTTTTAAACCTTTGAAATTCCGATCTCTATGCACGGCCAAGAGATAAATAACTGAATAACGTCCTTTCCATTGAGAAAAGTTTAAGTATTGCAAACCTCAGACAAATAACAAGGAATATCTCTGAAATGGTTCACTCCAAAAAAAATGCATTGGGACATAACTTGTGTGTTTTAACGAGAACTACTTTTTTGTATAGTAAAATTTGGTCTTTCTCTTACGGTGGACCAGTTATGCAAAAGTCATCAAAATTAAACAGGACTACATGTGCTATAGCCAGGAAATTCAAAATAAACCTTTACTTTGCCATAAAATTATCTTAAATATATGGAATTTTAATCAAAATCGTTATAGCCATTTTTGAGAAACTGAAAATTTTCGAAAAATTTTCCACTTAAAGGAAGAATTTTCTTCAAAATCTTAGTGTCGCGTCCTTGGAAGTTATTAAACTTAAATATCAATTTTGGTTTTTAACTGACCTTTCGTTTTTGAGTTATGGTGTTCATAGGTACACACACTCGGACCTTTTTCTAAAACTGCTTCTTTTTTGGACTCAGGAAGCCTCAAAACATATATTTCCCGTGAAATCTCGACATCGAAATTTTGGGTCGAACACAACACTTTCATGTATAATGTAATCTTTCTGTATATACGCCTTGCGTACTTCGGTCGCAATTTCGTATTACCTGTACAGGATTGGAACAGTTAACGCAGAATGGCGTATGCATGATATATGAACCTAAGCCGAAGTTAACATTATGGTGCTATGTAAGTTGTGATTGTATACCATATTTTTTAGAGCAGTAATATTTACTAAACATATAAAGATATTTATTTTTCACATACATAGATATGAAAACAAAAAGCTTTAGAATTTATTAGCTACATGAAACTGCGTGGTCAGCGCAGAATGAAACAAATGGTGGGATGGGGAGAAAAAAAGACTATCGATGTTGCATTAGTTACATTGAACAAAACAACTGTATGAAAATTCCGAGCTTTTCGTGTCATATTAATCAAGTCTTTAATGGAACATATCCAGAAAATATACATACGCATGGGGCACTTGATAAATGATCATTTCGGTTAGCAGGAGCAAGATACGCGTGCCTTTTCAGCTGGTTTTAAGTTGCAATACAAGAGCTTTAGTTACAAACTGCGAATATCTTTGTGGATTGCGGTAAACAGAGGCCTGGGAAAGGACAAACAAACAAATTAATTTATGCACTCGAATCGAGGAAGCTTCGGTTACCAGTAAGATATCATTAGAGAGGTTGACAAACGGTGCTGTCAGCTCCATGTGACACTTATCTTAACTATATAAGCTCTAAAAAAGCGCCTAAATGCATTCGATCGTTAGTGTGGAAATGAGAGAAGCCAGAGACGAAAAATTTATAGTGCTTCACTACTTGGTCATCTTTCTTTCGCCTTGTTCCCATTCTTCTTAACATGCATGCCTCCAAAGTAATCTCAGGACATCGGTTGATAGCTAAAACAAATTGCACGTTTTATTATGGGTACAGATTTCGACAATTTCTCAAAATCAAAGGGAAAATGGCGTGGATTTTTCACTACTGGTGAGGATGCAGAAGTCGAGAGATATACAAGAAAACACGAATTTAGTCACTGGAGTCAAAAGTAAACACTCAAAGACATTAATGCCGGGATAACGACAAACTTAACGTAAAGGAAAAGTTTGCAGGTCACCTGACTATTTAAGCCAATCAGCGAGTAGTGCCATGCAGGAATAATTTGTGCTTCTCTATGTAACTAGAGTCAAAATTGTTTATAACAATGTCGAAGGAATCGATTGTTTACGTCGTTATAGCTGACAGTTGCACAAACCGGGTGCTTTGTGTGTTTGTTCGTCCCTTTTTTATCGCAAAAGAATATGTATCTGTAAATTTTAGGCTGCCAAGTGTTAAAACTTCAAAAAGTAGCAGAAATACAGTGCACAGTATACAATCAGTATTTGCGGAGAGACTTATGAGTAATTTTTCTTATGTTTATACAATACTTACAGCAATAATACGTCAGCAAAATGTAAAAGCTTATAATAAGGGAGGAAGGAAGTAACAACAATGTAAATAGTTAAATAATGCCAAACATGACATTTTTGACCATGTTCAAAGCATACTTAAATGCTGTAGATATAGTATAACACTCAATTTGAAAACAGAAAGCAAGCAATTTAAAATAAGCGTTACATTGCTGTTAACAATCCCCAAATACGCAACAAAAAATGAACGTTGGACGTTACAGCCGAAGATTTTGAAGAAGATTCCTCTACCCTAAACTACACTTTACATGGAAAATGGGTCGAAAATTTTGATTTTCTCGAAAATGGCTCAAACGATTTTGATTAAAATGCCATGTTTAGGATATTTTTATGAGAGATGAAATGCATATTTTGAATTTTCTGGCTATAGCATATGTAAACCTGTTTATTCTTGATGGCTTTTGGATAACTCGTGAAGTTATGTAGTTGACTATCGCTCAAAGCCATTTTCCCATTGCACCTTCAAGAAAATTAGCAATAAGGTAATTTCTGCAAATGTTCATCTCGACTAACATGAAGAAGATAGAGAAATAATAATATGTAAGGATAGTTAGTACAGGAGTAGAGAAAGTCATGTGAGTGCAACACTTCAGATTTTTTAAATGTAGCATTTACATAGAATTTAAACAGGACCGTTATATTTCACTGTTATAACCAATATTTTGTTGAAAGCGATGTCGCTATAACCGGTTTTGACTGTATTTGCATCTTTCTCTGTTCTTTTGTTTAGCTCCTAAAGTAGGTTATGGCCGTCTCCATAGTACTTTATTCGCCGTTTAAAAATGTTTTAACTCATATTTTCGTATTCTCTTTCTTTTCATTTTTTGTAAAACATAACCTCTGATTAGAACATGAATATCAGCTATGTCTGCCGAACAGAAGAATAACCAATCAGAAGCATTCCCATTACGTCAAGTGCATCCTAATAGTCTAGTTTCTTACTTCACGTTACCTCCCGTTGCGTTAAGTCACGTTGCGTTACGTTACGTTCATTGTAATCCCGGCACAACTAGCAATAAGGATAAGAAGGTCCGAGTGCACATACTTGTGCATTTTATATAGTAATATCCCACAGCCCGAAATAACAGTTATATTAAAGCAGAAAGCTTGAAAGGACGGCTTATTGGAAGGCGATTAGTGAAAATTAATATTTGTTGAAATCTGTTGTTCGATTAAAATTGCCATCTCTTTAACTGTTTTTATTTGTGCGCATGCAGTCCACGGCAGGCTTCCCTCGTTTGTCATGAATTTTAGTTTGGAACTGCGGTGGCTGGGATTTATTTATTTGTTTGTTGAAAGTAACTGACAACGCCACATATAAAATACAATTTTCGCGTGAATGCATTTAGATTTTAGAGGATTGTGAGTCTTTTTGCCACGGGCTTGTGTCGTTTATAAGCTGTGGTAGTTTGCATGTTGTGACTGTATGCTTAACTTCATCATCCTGCGAGTGTTTCGCATTGCCTCAAGCCTGCAGTACAAAACCATGCAATATTTAGTCGTTCGGTAGCAGATGAAATACATATTTTCCCCCTAAGCTTCATGGGGTCATACTGCTTCTTTCCAAAAATTGTGCCTCAATAAATGCAATGAAACTTCAAGGACATTTCCAAAAAATTTCGCTTGGTGTTTATAAATACTTGAGACAGGAATATGCAACACTTTTGGAACTTCTTAGGTTATTTCAACCCTCTGAAATCCCATTTTTACTTTCTCTGCTACTTATTGTAAGTAGGGGAGGTATTGTATTCGACCCATGTATGTATGTTGAGTCCCCTGAATCCAAAAAAGCATTTTTAGAAAAAGTCCGTATATATATGTGTGTGTGTGTGTGTGGGGGGGGGGGGGGGGGACAGCATAACTCCAAAACCAAAACTATTAAAAACCAAAGGTGGTATTTAAGTTTAATATATTTGCCCTAAACTACCCTTACATGGAAATTTTTTCAAAAATGGCTCTAACGATTTTGATTAAAATGCCATATGCTTAAGATATTTTTATGACAAATGAGATCTATATTTTGAATTTTCTGACTATAGCCCATACAGTCCTGTTTACCCTTGATGACTTTTGGATAACTCGTAAACCGTAAGAGATGGACCAAATCTTACTGCACAAAAAATGTAGATCTCGACAAAACAACAAGCAATGTCCAAATGTATTTTTTGTGGTCTGAACCATTTAGGAGATATTCTTTGTTATTCGTGAGAGTTTTTGAATACTTAAACATTTCGCAAGTGGAAGGTCGTTATTGATTTTTTTCTCTTGGCCGTGCAAAGAGAACGGAATTTCAAATCCAGCAACCAGCAACTAGCTTTAAAAGATTTGACTATCGCTCAAAGCCTACTGTATTCCCATATTCCCCTGCAACCTACAACAAAATTAGCAATAAGGTAATTTCTGCAAATGTTTATCTCGAATAACATGAAGATAGAGGAGTAAGTGTTTGTGTTTGTAATAATAGTACAAGAGTAGAGAAATTCATGTGAGTGTAACACATCAGATGTTTTCGATTGTTTCCATAATTTATTTATGGACGCTCTCTAACTGCTCCCAATTCTATATTGGGCGTGAGAAACCGCATAATTTTGCTCAGAGGCTTCTTTATTAACGTTCCATAAATCTATGACGTGGGACCACCGGCTTTACTTCCCTTCCGAAAGAAGCCATGCTAAGGACTTTTACCCCAAAAAATCCGTCGCCCTCCGCCGGGTTTGAACCCGCGACCCCGGGAACTAGAGGCTAGCATATTACCACAGACCACAGAGGACGAATCTCTGAAATTCTTGTCTTCTTCTTCTTCTTCTTCTTCTTCTTCTTCTTCTTCTTCTTCTTCTTCTTCTTCTTCTTCTTCCTCTCATGGATTAGACCTGATTTCACAGTATCTTTACATCCCTTCCTCGGTCTACCTACTCTTCGAATTCCTATTGGTTGATACTTCACTGTTACTTTAGAAATTCTATTTTCTGACGTTCGTTCCAAATGGTTTAACCAATTATCTCTACAACGTGTTAATTTATTAGATACGTACGCATTCAATATTTGGGTCTTCTCTAATAGTTTCATTTGAAGTTCTGTCTTGTAGCCTACTTCCCTTTACTGATCTTAAATATCTCATCTGTGCTGATTCAATTCTTTTTAAGCTTCTTTTGTCCATGTTTTGCTACCATATAGGTGACAAAACAGGCAGAGCTATCGCATTAGAAAATTTAATTTGTGTTTCTTACCTGCTTTGTTTATTCAGGGTTTTCTTTAACATTCCACAAATATTTAAACATTTACTAATTTAAAGTCAATATGTTTTTCTTTACCATATACAACTATAGTACCTAAATAGTTAACCATTGAAAACTGTTCTGTTACCTTATATTATTGTTTTACTTCTGATTGGCTGTCAGATTTGTAAGTCAAATATTAATTATTAACAAGAATGTGTTGCACTTAGGTAAGCGTGAACCTGTGTGAATACAGGGTAACAAATGTGCAAGGGACAAAAATGCATTACAGATAGGTAAACATTCGCAGGTGCATGTTGAAAAACGCAATATTTTAAGAGGAAAGCAAGATAGATGAGAATATATAGCGTGTTTGCCAGTGGAAAGGGGAACGCAACCCCATGGCAGGAAAAAACCACAGAAACCCCAAGAAAAGTTTGAGATCAAGTTTGACAAATTCCTTTTGGTTTAAAGCTGGAACGGAATTTTACAGCAGTAATTGACCAAGGCACGTCATTGTTACCAATGTCACCATATTACCATACCACGAGGGAACGAGCCAGTCCAAACATCCACTGTAAGCAAGGGATTTCTGTAGTGTCGTGCTCCTAGATTAGCATGTAACATGGATTTGATTCCGTAGCTATATTGCGTATTGTGCACGGTTCTTTGCAATAAGATCTCGAGCGGAGCGGAAGAATTTATCTGGGAAGATCAGACCATCAAATGATGTCTATGTGGATTATTTCATAAATAAAATATGAATTTAAATACTATACCACAAATATTTGAGCAGAAAATGTTAAATTCTATAAAACATAACCTGAAATAACCAGTGTAGTTCGACTTATTGCCAACTGAGGATAACGAACCTAACGGAAAACCAGTTTATAATCTCAAATAAATCTCACTTTATTTTTAACATTAACAAATAATCTTTCTTCTGGGAAAAATATATTAATTATTAGAAGAACAATTGTTTAAAACTGTTGGCAAATTGAAATGGAATGCTATTTTTATTGTTAACCAATTGCAGTATGTAATAAGTTATTTTTCAGCAATTTATGGGACACAGTTGGCGACACTGACTAAATAAAAGAGCAGGTGATAATTTAACACGTAGTCTATGTATGAAATATTGGATGCTAGGGGACTGAGAGCTGGAAATGGCGAATAACCCGCTCCAGTTGAAACTTGAAGTACCTAACTACCTCGCGGCTGGAGAAAACAGGCAAAAATTTGCTCCTTTGTACATAAATTCCACTTTCAAAACCGTTGCTCAGGAAAAATACGACCACACATTCTCTTCAGTACATTTCCAGATCTTTTAAAGGACATCCTTTTATGCACCACATTAATCCATAAATGATGCCAAACTTAATTTTTATTTGTTGTAATTTACAGTATTTTTCAATTACTATCGTTAATGTGCATTTCAATCAACTTTAAAGTTATTTTATGTGAAAGTTATCACAATATGAAAGCAGTCCAGTATGTAATGAAATAATATCTTGAACTAATCTAACAAAAATAGTGAACAAAAACTGTCTGCTTACATAATAAAGCACGAATGCTGTTGCGACTATGAACTGGACCTTAAGCTCTTAGCGCTCATCCAATGCGAACATTAAAAACGCTTTGTTGCCGTCATCAACAAACGTTTGTGAACACGCTCATGCCTGAAGTAATTCATGCACCAATGAATTGCCCGCGTGAGAAAACTTGGCGCGTACTATTTCTCTTATGAGAGTTTTAAAAGCTATGTGTTTAGCAGGAATGCCTGAAGATATTATGAACTAAATAAAGTACATTAGTACTGTATGAGTGAGTTTCTAGTGGCGGTACGAGTTTGCCTTTATTTCTATGTTTCTGTCTTATTCTATAAAATCTACGTGCAAATGTCCAACTATAATTGTTTTAACCATGGTCATGAATGAGGCAAATGCAACTTTCAGACGCACTCCAAATCTGATTAGTTCTGTATAGATCGTTTCAAACCACTCCTATCCAAGCGTAGTAAATAACTGCATTCCAACAAAAAATTCGACATCAAAATGTTACGGGAAACATATGGTTTGAGGCCCATTGAATCTAAAAGGTATCAATATTAGAGAAAGGCTTGTTCGTGCGCGCGCCCATGTATATGGGTGTTTTTGTGTATGTGTGTGTGTATGTGTGTGTGTGAGAGAGAGAGAGAGAGAGAGAGAGAGAGAGGGGGGGGGGGAGAGAGAGACCAAGTGCGAGAGCATCATAATCCAAGAACGAATAGTTGGATAAGTACCAAATTTCAATTTGAATAAGACTATGAATGGGCGGCAAGGATTTTCAAGAAGACCCCACAATCCCAAAATACCTAAAAACAGACGTACCTTATGTTTCTCTTCCTCAAACATGTCTCCAATGACGTTGATTATCATGTTAGGAATTTTGCATCTCCAAACACAGGTATATTTTAAATGTTGTGTGAATAGTCGGTGAAGTCCTTGTCTTAATGATTGAATTTATTTAACTTTGTGCAAGTAGGAAACCACAAATGGGCAAAAGTTTAGCTCACGTAAGACCTGTCAAATATTTTTTTTTCTCTCGTAAGGTTGGGCGTTTTAGGAATACTTCACGCTGTATTTTTCAAATGTAACAGCGTCATCTGATGGCAAATAATTGAAAGTTTCCTATTCTGTTCGCTAGACGTTGTTACTATGACTTCTGAATTTATTCCTCCATTTTCCGATAAATATTTGAACATGTCATATTTATTGCTTAATTTGAATTAATTTCTGCACAAACATATAAGTATAATATATAGGGCATATCAGCAAATTTATAACCGAGGAAAGATATATGATTGCACTATATTAAATTTTATTCACATGGTGGTAATTAGGGCGAATATGTGCATATAAAAGGTTTCCATAAAACAGTTGGACAATGGATTCAGTTAACTTTTCAAACAATACTAAAATCTGGGAGCTTTTGAAAGCAAAACGAGGAATACCTACCTTAAAAACGACTGAAATAACTGTGTATTTTAACACAGTCGTTAAGAATCCTTAGTTTGATTTAGGAGTTCTAATATAATCCAACTTTGATGAATTCTCGGCTAAGTATTTAAGGTTAAATGATATACTACTTTTGCATTAAATTATGGAAAGAGAGAGAGAGAGAGAAATAGTTATGTCTCATCTTGATCACTAATATCAGTATAAAATACGAATATCTGGCCTTGTTCAAATTAATAGGCAAATCGAAATTCCCTGATTATTCAGTTCCTAACACGTTTGATTATTTAGTTGTAGACACAATTCTTTAACTTTAGTCTTCTGGTCACACAGAAGCTAATTCTAGGGATATAAATCGGGTTTTAATTTGTAATAAAACTTAGAAAAAGCAGATCTATTACACATTTTCAGAGGAATGTGTTTAGCACAGAGAAGAGAGTGTGGGTTAGGGCGTATGCCTTTGGCGCTCCTCCGCACAGAGGGTCGCGGTTTGGAGTCCCGTTTCGGTCATGGGTGTTTGTGTATATGTATGTGGCCACAAAATTCAAAATATACATTTTATTTACCATAAAATATCTTTGACATATGAAATTTTAATGAAAATAGAACCATTTTTTAGAAAATAAAAAATTTCGAAAAATGTTCCATGTAAAGTGTAGTTTAGGGTGGAGGAATTTTGTTTAAATTCTTCGTTTCGCTTTCTTGGAGGATATTAAACTTAAGAACCAACTTTGGTTTCTAGCCGACTTTTCGTTTTTGAGTTGTGCCGTTCACACACACGCACACGCACACGCACGCGCGCGCGCGCGCACACACACACACACACACACACACACACACACACACACACACACACACACACACACAGATGGACGGACCTTTTTTTAAAAATTGCTTTTCTTTGAATTCTGGGGGCCTCAAAACATTTCCCGTGAAATCTCGACACCGAAATTTTGCTTCGAATGCAATACTTCCCCTACTTACTATACGTGGTAGAGAAACTAAAAGGGAGGAAAGAGGGCCAAAAACCTTATCATTAACTTAATAACGCTAAGGGAGTTGCGAATTCAGTTTGTGCTTCTTATGTGATGTGAGAATTGCTTTCCAAATCTCATAAATGATTTTTCTTCTACTTTTAACGCGTTTGGGCTGCCATTGTTTTGAGGAGGTCTTAACGGCATTCTTCTGTACCGTGAAATTTAACGTAAATAGCAGTGGAACAATGTAAGAATGGGACTGGAATAAATTGTAATCTTTTTTAAGTGATGTACGCCAGCCGTTGGCTACGGGAAATCGTTTAATTAGCAGTTGGAAGCGGAAATCGATTCCGCGCCGCAAAATTCCGCCACGTCCGCTCCCTCAGATGGCGCTAACACGACATTCCTTTTTATTGCAGCAGTTTATGGCTTGTTTTGAATGGTGATTAACATTGATTTTGAAAATAAGGAACAGGTCGACTAGGTGTGTCCAAGTCCTCCGTCTCTCGGGCAAGAGTTATTTCTCAGTTTGTACCAGGAACGCAGGGGGGTCTTCAAGAGGTACGTGCCCTGAGTGAAAAAACAGCTCCTTAAGATAAAAGCACCACCAACTCACCCTCGGCGGCGGCGGCGGCGGCGGCGGCGCTGGTCCACGGGGCGGCAGCTTATCATCACAAAAAGAAGGGGAGCAAAAGAAAGAAAGAACAACTTGCCCTCCAACTTGGCGGCGGTAACATTCTTTTCTTTTTTTTCCCTCGTATCAAGAATTGCCGCTTTCTCGCCGAATTTATCTGTTAGTGTAACTCGGTTCCTCAAGTGAAGTTTGTCATGGGTCACATGAACCGGGCCAACACTGGCCGCAGCGGAGAGGTTGGTGGGGGTGGGGGTGGGGGTGGGGGTCGAGCATGAATCGATTAATCGTTCAGCTACACCTGTATTATCGGCGCTAACAATCCTATCGTAATGGGATCGTTGCGAGCCGGCAAGACTTGCCAAAGAAACATCGGTTGGTTCCACATCTTTGCCTGGTTAAAACAGCGTTCCTTTTTCGCTTTAAATGAGAAACTGCTTGCTTTTTGTTTCTTTTTTCTCTGGGTTCATTAGGCATTAATACCCCAGCTTCCTCCACGCTTCGGAAATAATAACAAATTTAAAAACAAAGGCGTGGGAAGTTTAGAATGACTATTCATTATCGGTGTCATTAGCGTTTAATACATTCCCGTCTATAACTGCTGCAGATTTTCATTTCAAGCAATACCTGAAAAAATGTAGGTATAAGTGATTCATAATAACTTCATTCTCTTAATATAGAAGCCCACTTATCTACTTAATGTAATTTATTTTCTCACCTAAAATTCTAACTAGTAATCACATTATGCAAATGTCTTACACAAGTAGATTTCTGTAATTATATTAAAACATAATTATTTTTATGAAAACAAAAACGATTAGGAAACGTGGTGAAATATAAACCACAGAATAAAAATTAGGTTATACCAACATTATAGGTTGCGGAAAAACTGGGTTAAGTCCAGAACTCTAAGCAATCTCTTAGTGTTATCTATTACTTCTCTAGTACCAAAACAAGTTTGTAAAATGCTGTATGCAAATTCAGACATATTTTCCCAGGACTTCTTCAAATATTTTGTGCTTATATATGATTTTATGGACATGTGATGGACGTTAGAATACCACATATTTATTTTGTTTTTATTTGATGTTAAGGGGAAAAATAGCCACATTTGTGAGGGAAGAAATTTGGGAGGGCTGGCCCCGTAGCTCAGTTAGTGGAGCACCTGCCTGCTGTGCTACGGGTCCCAGGTTCGATTCCCGGATGGAAGGGTGGGAAGTTTTCTTTAACTAGGATTATTCCTCATCCTCCTAGGGTCTGGAAGTGTAAATGTGAGTGTGAATTTAATGTAATAAATCCAAAGGCAATAGAAACCCAAAGATCAAAGGTACCGTTAAGCAAGTGAGGCTAAAAGCCGCAGTTATGACTTTTGATGTTGAAGGCGGAACATAAAAAAATGAGAAGGAATTCTTGTGGATAAATACGGTTTTTCAGTGTGTATTGTTTCTAGGTTCTCATCAGGTTTAGGCATGTTTACGGAGCTGTTAATTGGTTTGTAAACAGAAAAGGCTAGTAACATGAGGGAGACTA
Organism: Tenodera sinensis; assembly: GCA_030765045.1. Taxonomy (NCBI): domain Eukaryota; kingdom Metazoa; phylum Arthropoda; class Insecta; order Mantodea; family Mantidae; genus Tenodera; species Tenodera sinensis. The sequence continues at coordinate 38,232,700 of CM060962.1, forward strand.
GAAGTTGGAAAAATGTAAATTAACACCATATTAGTATAGTATATGATTTGAAAGGATTGAAATGATTATTGATTACACACAGTGACTATGCATAGATAGCCCTGCTATGTAAAACTGATATTATGTATGGTTTTAGTAAAAATACAGTCAGAAATCTGGAGTCAGGGAGAAAGACTTGCTTCAGTGTTGCCAGCCGTAGTGTCATGAGCGGTTTTCAAAAATAGTAGACCACTTAGGGGCTTTTTAAATCATCACTAGTACTGGTGATTTTAGTTTTTCATTTGGCTGTAATCTGTTGTAATAAAGTAACGCATTTTTAATATTAGTACATGAATTTGATCCAACTCCTCAAATACAAAAATGCATTAAAACCAAGAAGCAATCTCGATGTTGAATTAGAGTACAACTATTTCAATTGTTATGATGTTCTCTCTCTCCCTCTCACTCACTCTCTCACTCACTCTCTCACTCACTCTCTCTCACTCACACACACACACACACACACGGATATTTTTCTAAATTGTTCTTTTGGATGCTGGATCCATAGTTCATGTATTTTCGTGAAATATCGATAGGTATCGAGTTTTACAGTAGAATGTATAATCCTCTTCCTACAAGGTAGAGAAACAAAACATTAAAGTAAAGGGGTCTAGGAACAGGAAGAGGTCGTTATGCTGATAATGAAGAGAAGGAGGAGGAGGAGGAGGGGGAGGAGTAGGAGGAGGGGAACAATAAAACACATTGGCTTCTCTCTCCTTTTCGCTTAATATTTTGCTGAGCTTCTCTGCTATTTAATCATTTGTGCAACGCATTGCATTTCTTGATTAACTGATGTTGAATTGCGCACGCCAACTGGGATATACTGCAGAGGAAGAGGGTTATCTTGGAATATGTGCACGTAGTAGCGCGCCATTTTGTGGTCACGTACGCCTAGTTTTTGTAAGCTATAAAAGTTTTTGAGCGCTTCAGTGTTATTTGTTCCTTATAAGCGAACGTTCATTGGATTCATAGCCTCTGGTTCTCGCATCTTTTTTCTATTGCGAATGGCAGCTGCATCAAACTGTGGTTACTTCTGTGCTGGGTCCGCAAAGTAAACAGGAAAGCTTAGAGGAGGTATAGTACTTTTCCTTTCAGCACTGATCTCCGATCGGAGAACACAATGAACACATTCCGTGCATGAATGAACCTCCTTAAGACTTTACAGCATTTTGTGAGGTCAAGGCATCATAACGGATATATGCTCAATGTAGATCACAAAGAAGTCTTTGAATTAGGGATTTATGTTTCATAGACAAGTGTGCGGAATATTGAGAAAGAGGTTCATGCCGAAAGCCAAAGTGCATCGGAACACAGGCACTTCTGTGGTGAGGGGGCGACGTATCTGCCTTCTAACCCGGTGGGCCAGTTCGAATCTCGGTTGGGACAATATCGCGCAACATTATTGGCACACGGGCGTGTGTTTTCTAAGAGGCCTAAGCTTTGTCAATATGTTAAAACTCTAGCCGCAACCTTTCTCAGAAAACGCCAGCTAATGTAAAACACACTCCTTACCTCCTTGAAGTCTTCTATTTGGGTGATGTTTCATGATTTCTAGCCCAACCTTATAAAGATTGCCATTTTGTGGCGTAAGTTTAATCTACTTAAAGTTAGTGTAAGATGAAACAAGGTGAGAAACCGTTAGTAAACGTAGATGAAACTGCTAGACTAATCACAATGCAGGGCGATGATGCATGTCATCATATATTGAATAGTTCGCTGTCTTGAGAAGTTATTAAAATGCAAAATTCTTATCTTTCTATTTTATGGATTATTGATGTAATTTCTTCACTTTCCTTCACATTTTGGGTATTTGCCATACTTCTGTAATGTTGCTTTGAGATCCCTTTTCTACTTCTTAAGATTTTCCTTCTCATTTCCCCGATCTTGTTCGCTGTAGGTAAATCCCAATCCTTATGTCTTTACATCCTCATATCTTCCAGCAGGAGTTTTCAATATTCACTTACAGAGATTAATTAGTCTTTTTCCCTCCAAGATGACCGGCTACCCATCACAAAGCATGAATTAGTGACACATAAAAGTGTAAATTTCAGTAATTCGAGCTGATATATATGTAAATAGTTACACTTCAAAGTGAGACAATTGATGAAAGGGAATTCATGGTTTTACATTTTACACGGATTGATTTGCCAGGTTTGAAACTCAATATACAGTTACATTTGTAATTTATATTTTTGCGTAATTATCTTCACGCCACATAATGTCTTCTAATATTTCATGTTGGATTGCATTTGTTGTTTCCCTTGTTTTTGAGTTTAATGCAGATGGGCTTTCAGTTTTTTTGCTATTTCCTATGTTTGCTATTGCACCTTTCTGATACTTTTAAAGGCTTGTGTATTTTGTCAGTAAGTCAGTTCAAATTTATTTTCTGAGTTTTATTCTACGTTAGTTTGAAAGGTCGCAACCAAGTAATTTTAAGTGTGTTTCAGAAGTTCTTGGTTTCGTAACATTAGGGATTTGATTTTGTGTGCACCGAATGTTAAGGTGCTTGAAACTTTATTCAAGATTGTGTAGAATTGTTTGTACACTTAAGGTCTACAATCAGGACGTCGGCGAGTGAAGTTGGAAGTGTGCTGCACATTGGACGCTCTGTATATGCTATGCATCTGCTGTAAGTTACGTCGTTGTGATTTTTTATTTGTGGCTGTGTAAGATAAGAATACTGATTAATTTTGTTGCGTCATATAAGTACCTGCTACTGTAATTATGTGGCACCTGTATGTCATTTGAGAGTTATCCACTCCTGATCTAGTAAAACGGCCGAAGATGTTCTAGCACTGACAAGACAGCTTATAATGTATATCTGTGTTTTTAAGTAGTTTAGGATAAAAATGAAATCAAAATGTATATCATAAAACTGTCCGCTAAATGGGCTGTGCTGTTGGCGAGTATGCAAAGGGACACGAATTCCATTTCCGGACGAGGATTCGTCACATATGCATTAAATAGCAATAAGTTTTAATTAATCTAGTAATTTTGAACCCTCTTTACTTTTTCTACGTCACTTATAGTAGATGCAGAACGTATACGTTTTCAGGATACACGTTTTGAGGCCCCCTGAATCCAACGAGTGAGAGAGACACACACACAGACAGAGAGAACAGCATATCTCGAGAACAAAAAGCCAGTTAAATACCTAAAGCATCTTCCAAAGGTGCCACACGAAGATTTTTAGGAAAATCCCCCTACCCCAAACTACCCATTGTATGGAAAGATTTTGATTTTCTCAAAAATGGCAATGACGAGTTTAAAATATTTTGAATTTTCTGTGAATAACCTCTGAAGTTCTCTTTATTCTGGATGACCTTTGCGTGGCTGGTAAATCGAGACAGACAAAATACTACCGCACAAAAATGTAGATATCGTTAAAACACACAAGTCATGTCAAATAATGTTTATTTTATGGAGGTAATCATTTTGGAGATATTCTTTATTAATGGTTTGAATTTTGAGATACGTATACTTTTCTCAAATAGGAATCATTGTTCGATTTTTTGTGTCCTGCTCATGCAAAGAGAATGGAGTTTCAAAGCCATCACTTAGTGACCAGCTCTTAAGACGACTATCATTTAAGCCTGCTGTATTCTCCTATTCTCATTATACCTATAAGAAAAGTTGTAATAAAGCAATTTCTACAAACGCTTACGTCCATTAACATGAAGTGGATAGAATGTTGGGTATTTTCCTCAACTTTTTCTGTAATAGTCGTAGTTCTTCTATCATTTAAAAATGCATAAATATGTTTGCACTTCGCCAATTATTAACATGTCTGGTATACAAAAGAAGGCAGTAGAATGCAGAATAGTATTAGCGTGCCACAATCATTTACTTTTCTCCACACAACACATTCCTTGCTGGTCAGAAAGGGAGAGAATTGATTGAGCTAATGTTGGGTATTGCTCAAAATGGTTCAGCTTTACGACGGCACTTCGTTTACTGCAACTGATTTCCCATTAAACGAAGGTAATTCTTTTGCAGTAGATTTACGTGCACTCATAACCATGGAACGTGTTTGGTGAAAAACATGCGTGTATGTTGTGTTGCCGCATTTCTAGAATAATTTCCAGTCACACGAATTCACCGTGTTTTATTTAGCGCTAAACAGAATCCAATCAAAGGTGATGGATGTCCGGCAATATAATGGAAACCTAACATGCGAATTATTTTATGCTTCGGCAACGTTTGTTTACGGCTCATAGGATTTATGTTAAACATCGGTAACTTGAAGGAGTTCTCAAGAGCCTCACTCATCGATTTCAATGTGTAGTCGAGAATATCCCATTATTTACGCTGACTTTTGAATAGCGAGATACATGAATTCGATTTGTACAGGAAATGAAGCGGCTCAAGTTCTCTTTCTTTCATGCACAGCGGTTAGCTTGTATGTAATTGGGAACGAATGTTTCAAGTGATTCATCATATCATGGGGTTTGTTTGAAATGCTTTGCCCTTACTCATGGGGGTCGTCGGTTGGTGAAGCAGATAACCAGATAGATTCCCTCTTGCCAGAAGGAACAACCTGAAATATGGATGTGAGTCACCGGCCTGGGTGAGTTATATCTTCCATTCCATCTTGCAACGCCGCTGCTTGATTCCGAAAGAAAACTCATCTCCGCGAAAGAGCTTTTAAACTTAACCGATCTCGCCTGCCACGAATTTTGTATGTGCATTACACAAATCCCGAGATCTATCTTTAAGAAGCTCGTGGTCAGATTCCGGCGGAAATGCCAGTAATACAGCATCCATTTAAGGCACGGAATGACATCAGTGAAACTTTTAATGATATTAAAATTAGCATTGCTTCACCACAACGTGACAGATAAATTTTCTAACATGTTGATTCGACTGCACTTGTCTACGAAGATTACAATTAACACACATTGACCTTCCGCCAGGGGGGCACGCAGGGAGTACATTTGGGGGAAGGGTCAACGCGGAATAACTGAAGCACATGAAGTCAGTCATGCCTCGATTCCGTAATCGCTTCTGTATAGATTTATCCATCTGAAGGGGATACACACTGCATCACTGAACAGCATGTATTGACTAAATAAAGTCTGACTATACTCCCCAGCCAGGACTCAAACCCAGTCAGGGATATTGACCGTTAGACTAAGTAGAGATCCACCCGCTACAACCATAAGGGATGCTCTCTAATCGTCTATGAACTACCTGTAAGTAAATGGATGCAGATAATAAATTAAGCGACCTAATCGTTCAATCAGTGTTGTCAAATTTTAATTTTTTTAAAGAAAGGATTAAATTCCCTGTCATCACGTAATATTCACCTGTGATATTGCTATTTACCTGTTTATTAACAGGTGCAATGTAGTGCACTAAACCTCTAAGTATAAAAGTATTACAAAAGACAAGAATGACATTCCAGTGCTTCTATTATGATTTAGGGCATTTGGCAGGGGGACTTGAGCCCCTGGGCCCCCACTCCCCTCCCTGCACAAGCCCCTGCCTTCTGCAACCTTTGTCTATGTCCAGTTACGTTATATATGTACAATTTGTTCATAAAATCTGTTTAGCAACGTGTGTGTGCTTATTTATAAAATTGTGTTCCAACAGCTAATCATATACTGTAGGAGAAACATAAGTAGTTTACTCTTTTGTAGGAATGCGATGGAAACGGCAGTCCTCTTGTCACATGTGCGTTTTAAAACAAACAATTGCGAATGAAATGTTAAGTTGTCGAGCTTGCTATATAGGTTAAGAGCCCTCTTAAAATGAATGATTCGCTGCTAAAGCAATTTTTGCTGGAATGAAAATTAAAACTTACTTTGAGTTAAAGCTAGTGTAGTTCATCACTTTGAAGAATTTATTAATTTTAACTTGCGGTAAACCAACTCTGTATGCTTTTGCCTTTGCAAGGCAATGCCATATTCGTTTAAACATCTACCGAGGGTTCTCTGATATTTGTTCCAAAGCCCATACTGTTATACTGCTTCCCAAACTACTTTTGGGGCTGCAACGATAATTTTGTTAAATTCTGCTAGAATTATTAGAGGTAAGTATTGTCGAACTTCGCCGTCATCAGTAACAATTATTTTGGGCTTTTGACCATTTGATGGAAGTATTTAATTAAAGAGATGACACGTTTTTGCCTTGCTAATCAGACAATTTTGGCATATTACTACATAAGAGTCTTGAGGAACTGGGACCCAAATGACATTTTAGTAATGTATTTCTCTTAAACAAAGGCTAATAGGTTCCTGGGAATTGTAAATCTTTTGATTCTCGATGACGGTATTGGTGATTAGGTAATATGTCCACTCATTTTCCCGAATAGCGCCAACATTTCTTAAACCTCTGCATTCGTTTGTTTGGTATCTGCGTAGAGCCATTCTTTGATATGATTGTATCAATATATTTGCGATGTCTGTATATTATACCTACTGAAAGTGAATACAATCGTCCAACTCGTTCCTTGTAAATCACTGATTACATTCAAGCATGGACTACTGCTTTATCTATTTTGTGCTTATCAGATTATTGTGCAGTTTTGAGGGAATTATTACTGTCTGCTTTTCAAAGCTTTATGAAGTGTTCTTAAGTTCCAAACATTTCAAGTATTTTTATTGACTAAGCAATGGCTCACTTGTTCTACAACATCTCAATAAATATTCGCATGCATGACATATGTGTTCCCATTGTTATGTTATAAATGTAATATAATTTCTTCTTTTGGTATTCCATTTTTATGGCCTGTTTAACATCTAGATCATATCGATGGCTTTTCATTTGGAACTTCTTATGACAATGATCACTCGTTTATCGTAGATTAATCTTGTCCTTAAATTCACACACACACACACACTCATTCTCTCTTTCAGACTTCTGGACTCTAAGATAGAGAATAATCCTGGCTAAAGAAAAAGTCCCACCCACTAGCCGGTAATTGAACCCGGGACCTCTGGATTTCGTGGTAGCATGCTGACCACTAGACAGTAAAAATGTCGTTTGACATTATTTGGCAATCCTATGTATGTGTGCAAGATATGCTCCTTTCTTATTGCTACATTGTTTCCCATAAACACTTAACGACTCTATGAATATGAATTGGAAAATCTTTGTTTCACTTGTAACCGTTTATCGAATGGTTTATCTCGAAATAGAAACACATGTATGTTCACAATCTTTTTCTTTCTTGCAGGGTCCAAATACGCTATAGGCATTGGCGTTTTCGAAAACTAAATTATTTTTCAATTAAGATGGAAATGTTTAATTATATTCAGTAATGTGTGCATTAGTCATCACCTCTTGGGAACCTGCAGCACTGCATTCCTCTAAGCAGCTATTGTTTTTGTGTTAAATTGCTTGGATGGTTAGATAGCTTAGGTTTAGTTTCCACTCCAAGAAAAGCAATGTTGTAACCTGTGTTTTACATTATTTGTTTTGGTGTTTTACTTAACAATTTACTGGGCATGTTTCCATTTCTGAGAGAAAATGTACGCGTGGGTTTAAAATGAGAACCCGGCCGGCCGGCCGGCCGTCCGACCGCACACGCAGATGCACTTGAGGTTACAAGCCGAGGCCGAAAGCGAAATGTTGACCGCGAGCGAGAGTATGTTGTAGACATGGTTGGTTTGTACCTTTTGCGTGTAGATGGCGACCTTGCGTGAAGTTGGTTTTCCTCTCCACACATCTGCCGCGACTATGGCCGTAAAAGTAACGGCCAAGTTCGACAGTGGCCCCAAACACTGCCGATAAATTACACTGAATAACTCCCAAGACAGGAATAAAGGACTTCAAACGTTTTAGGACTCAAACATTTAAGTAAGGAATCGTAAGTTATTCTCGTAGCAGTAACTACTGACCACAGTTTTCAGTGATCAAAGACAACCATTTGCATAAATAAGCAGCAGTGATGTAATCTGTACAATAGAAGTACTACTGGTAACATATTTATTTCTTTATAAGACAACTGGATTAGAAGCCCATACGGTCATTTGTCAAGTTAGTAATTTACCCTTTTATTAGATAACTACGTAAAAGACTTGGTGATACTTGTACGACCTATAAAGGTGACTGTAGAGTTTAACGAATAGCAAATGAGAAGTATTGGAAAGTTTTATTTAATATGCACGTTTTACTATTAGATACCTAAATGTTTTATTGTGTAATTGCAGACGGGATATTTGTTAATAGTAGCAAGGTATCATTACAATGCTGTCTTCAAGTTTGTAAAATATAATTGTTTTTAATGATTCACAGTTCGTGGGGAAATGGGACATTAATAACGAAAACAACTTCAAAGAGTGCTGGAAAAAAAAAAGAACAAACCAAAATACGTGAATTGACATAGCAGATAGATAAATACAAAACTATGCAGATATACATACTATATCGATAGAAAGACATGTAATGCTTTGAACAAAATTATAATCTACCCTTAATGCTTTTTTGTTGCTAACATAAACCATAATATCTGGTTTGCTTTTGACCAACTGCAATTTGTGTCCATGCATTTGTTGTAGTATTTAACTTTTTGGATATGTTACTGACATTGCATACTTGCTTCAAATCAATAAAACAATGGCAGCCTGTTACAAATGGACTATCCAAATATCTTCAATATTTTTCGTCAATGCGTCGCAACATCCAAATTCCTGCACAGTGCCACAGTTCACGAAAATAACTTTTTTTATACAAATGGAGTCCCAGTTGGCATAATGAGGCTGAGTGCATCTCGGACCAGAGCTCTCAGCGGAGAAACATTCTCACACTGGTACTGGGGATCGAACCCGGGTCCTCCACGCTAGAGGCAGGCGAACTACCACTGCGCAATGGGGCCGGTCACGGAAAATACTTTATTGATCCCTTCCATAGTTATTTATCAACATTCTCAAGTTGTCTCGAATCTACGATATATCTGTAAATTACATGACTTTAACATTACTTTTGCTAGTCTAAACTTGTAGCAATAGCACAGCTCTTTGCTATAAGCAAATTCAAACAAAGTATTTATGTTTTCTTTTAATCGATGTCTTCAGCAGTTTTTTTTCCGTTGCCTTCAGCAGTCACTGGAGACGGGAGCGCCACGATATAACGTATCAAATGTTTATAATTTATATGAAACAACGTAAAATATGAATATATCTTAACACGTGTTTGTCGCACAGTAACGGCCACCAAATTCTCTTTCAGTATCGGCCAGAAGTAATCAATGATTAGAACATAGTTTATTTTTAATTCCTTTGAGAGCGGAATGGCAGCACATGAGGAAAGTAAGTAAGATGAAAATGGAATTAAGAGTCTTTAAAAATGGCTGTGTATAAGTTTATTTCTGAACAAATGGCCACGAGAGAGGCACTTGAGTCTCTTCTCTGCGTTGAAACACACTTGGAGATAGAATAGGCTCAATTAATTTAGATAATTCCGTAAAATTAGCTCCTTAGTTAGGCTTATTCAAGAGGACATTTGATGAAGAAATCCAAAACCACTGGTCAATTACTTCACAAATCTAGGCTATAAGTACATGCCACTGAGTAAAAACAGATTCTTGCAATTTACAGTACTTCTGGCTGAATACATGAAGGTGTCTCACCAATTTAAATCGTTGCTGAAATGCAATTCTGCTATAATTTCAAGTCTCGATATACTGATCTGTCTCTCTAAGAAAGCCGGAACCTACAAGCCTTCAGAGAACTTTGGGTTACAGCAAGCACCAAGTCAATATTTTTCTAAGAAATATGAATAGCTGTTCCTTATGTATAATTTCATCACAAGTACAACACACAACTATGATGAAACAGGCATTTTTGTTGTGCATGGCAATAGTCTAAGTTATCTCTCAGAGGGGAAAGAAACAAGTGAATAAGATCATATCTGGGGAAAAGGGGGAGTAATGTGACGATCCTTCTGTGTACAAATGCTGCTGGTGATATCTTCGTTCTTCCCCTTTGTATATTTGAAAACAAATCAAGAGTGGGTGCTGTCTTGGAGGAAGATGCTGCTTTTGGAAGTGTTTTGCAGCGGAGGAAACTGGTTGGATATACCTTTATGAAGAAATATTTAAAAATGGTTTGAGCTTTATATCGAGAGGACCTGTCCAACCAAGGAAGACTCGCTACTCATAGACCTAGGTGGCCATGCCAGCTGCAAGCTGTGGAGGTTATTTTGTTTGCATGTGATACGCTACTGCTAAGCTGCATCTCTTAGGTCGGAGAGTAATGTAGCCATTCAGAAGTGCCTACAGTCAAACGCATAGTATGAGGATGAGGAAATATCAGCCAAACAAAATTTGTCAAACGGATATTACTGTACTTGTCAACACGGCCTGCGCTTTAGTCTGTAGAATGGACTTAGCACAGTCAGGGTTTGCATACACGGGATTTTGACCTTTATATCCAGTGTATTCACAGACCTGTACTTCATCCCTGCTGAGCATTTTCAGGAGTGTGAGCCCACACAAAATCCTCCAGCTTTGTAATCTTCAATAGAAAATGCGAATTAGTTCTACATTATCGGAATTGGAATCGCCATCAGATCTCATTTCAAGATCTTTCCCGAACGTACCTTCATCAGCTCTAACTTCAGCCACGTTTTCCGAACTTGGACCTTCATCAGCTCTCAATTCAACTGTTTTTATATACCAGGACCTTTATCAGCTTTCAATTCAACCATCTTTTCTGAACCTGAACGTTCATCAGTTCCCCTGGATCTTCATCACCACTGTCTTCTGGAAACCTGCCGCCGTCGAAAGTGTCCATTCATGTGTGTTTCAGGCTGTACATCAACATCTGCTCAATTACCCGTACTGAAAACGTTAACCATTCTAGTGTCTCCAATGGAATCATTGAAAACATCTCTCCTTTAACAAATGCCTCTGAAATGAGGAAAAAGAAAAGGAAATCGAGAACTCAGAAAAGTGAGCTCCTGACATCTTCACCTTTCGTTAAACAATTAGGGGAGAGAAAGACCACCGCTGAAGAGAAGAGATTAAAAGCAGAAAAAGAGAAGGTCTGAAAGAGAATTGAGGAAAGTTGGGTGCACCGAAATAGAACAAACACGCGAAGGGTGGTTATGAAAAGTCAGCTGTAAAGAGGCAAAGAAAGCTGGAGTTTAGTGGAAGTAATGGGTTGACAGAAGATACTGTAAGGTGCATTGTGTGTTTGAAGGCATTTGTAGAGGATGGGTGCAGTGTTTGAGCGCATGTTGGATGTGTGGATCACGAGAATGTTTTGCTTTATCTGTGATAAGCTATGTTTATGTGATCTAAAGGTCTTGAATAGGTATCAGTGCAATGTGTTACGAACAACCGGGGTCTCAGAAAAGACTATGACCGATACTTGAAGACGATTTCTACATATCTTGCATTTCTGTTTGACTCTCTATGTAATAAGTATTACAAATAAAAAATAAGTAAACTTTGCACGGTGTGATACATAGAACATGTCTTAAGGTAAGAGAATGCCATTTTAGGATTCCGATTAACCACAACATATGAAACGTCATAACTTAAGGTGGCCGATACGCATGGCGCTTCCCTATAATTTTGCAACCAACCTGGAAGGTAACGCTCAGTAGCTCTAAGGATAAAATTGTGAAAAGGATAGTCTTCTGAAGAAAAGAGATGGTCTGCTTCAAATGAGTATGACTTCTTGCCTAAATGTACTGTGTATTTTAGAACACAACTGGTGACAGATAGCAAAATAGCAAATATTGTACCAGGTTTCATCAAAGTAAACAAAACTGTCGCTGAGTTTGCAAAATAAACTCCAGAACTAGCCTTCTAGAGAATGCATGTGGATTCCAGAGCCTTTCTTTTGGGGGTTGAGACCGTATTTCGTAGCAGGAATCTTCCACTTGCGCAGCTGACGTCACTGTTCTTCCGCTTCCTTGGCTCTGTATTGGACCTGCTTAAAGAGAAGTTCTGTTTGTTTTCCCTTCTTCTCCTTTTCAACGTCTCAGCAGGTTCTAGACATTTTTGGCAAGCCTTAGCGAAATGGAGTATTTGATTGCATCAAACATCCATTGTGTTAAAGAAATGCTGTTTCTATTCACAAGCGCATAAATCGTTCTCATTTTTTTAAAAAGTATGAAGCACCCTCTTCGGTTGTTGGTTTTCCCATATTCACATTTTGAACTCTTTAGGCTATTAGCTCTATTCAAATCTGTCTTCGTTTCTACTAATTCTAAACCACGTTAGCTTTATATCCTAGAGAAACTTCAATTCAGTAATACAAGAAAAAGCAGCACACATTTGAAACACAGCAATGTACTGACTTTCAGATATTATCTTCCCAAATCATCAACTCAATTAATACAATTTATTCATTCATTTCCAAAATTATATATTTGATTTAATAACCTATATTTTCTAATGGAATGTACATCTACTTTATACTCAAAAGGTATCGTCCTATCTGTTCGTGGTTCTTTCTGCTCGCAAAGGTGTTTTAATTCTGTCTGGACAATTGATTTCTTAGACCAATAAAATTAATTTAACATTCAGAAAGTACTCAGCAGCTGAGTGTAACAAATTGATGTCTTACGAAACCGCCCAGTTTAGGGATAGGAATCACTGGAATGTGTCGATTTACATTCAAACCAAGTTGGAAAAATGTTTTATCTATAACTGACTCATTCTTGGGAAAGAAATTTCTTAATATCATTCAATGATAATTTTAATTCTGAAAGAACATTTAATAACAAAAAGTGAACAAAATGCATTAAATAACAAAAGAAAACGCTAGACTGAATTGAATTTGGGAGAAAATGGCCTTGTTTGCCTAGATGGCACTCAGTATCTCTCTAACTGGATCCGATTCCTTGGTGTTAGTAACACTCATTCGAAGCTTCCACTTCCAGAGAAATGGGTCTTCTCATTTTTTCGTTCACTGAAAACGATTTCTTAAGAAATTTATTTCACTCATCGATGAAATAACTGCCTTGGATGAGCGTTTGCATTCCCTCTGTTCTCAAATTATTTCGAGGGAATCGCATGGGAAATATGCAGATGTTATAATCGGAAGGAATGGAAAAAACTCAAAAGAGTGACAGATTGAGCCACGTGCTGAAATGTTCGCGTCACTTCGTTGTAGATCCAGCAAAAGATATTGGAATATTAATTGAATTGCCCGTCGCCAGCAAACTGCTCGCTCTTACAACCACACTTCCATGCATGGAACTTCAAACCCCACACGTGACATACGGAACCCATTACACTCTCGTTGTTCCCGTATAAATAGGTACATTTATCATTCATTGAGTGGAATACAATCAGTGTATCAGTTTGTTCATTATTATTATTATTATTATTATTATTATTATTATTATTATTATTATTATTATTATTATTATTATTATTATTATTATTATTATTATTATTATTATTATTATTATTATTATTATTATTATTATTATTATTATTATTATTATTATTACTATTATTATTATTATTATTATTATTATTATTATTATTATTATTATTATTATTATTATTATTATTATTATTAGTACTGTTATTGTTATTATTGTTATTGTTGTTGTTACGATTACTGTTACTGTTGTTATTATTACTGTTGTTAAAAGAGACTCAATTTTAATATCAATGGATTACTCTTACTCTAACAATAGAAACAACTTTTTGTTACCCACGTTACTTTTTTCCCGAGAAGAAAACAAGAAATAATGGTGTATGATACCGAATATTATTAAAAAATGATAACGTTATTTGATGGAAAGGAATGTATATTTAATTAACTTAAAGCTAGTTAAAAGTTGCAACACAAAAACATGAACTACTTCTGATTTCTAACACAATTCTGTTATCATGTGATTTCTTAGGCTATTTTGGTAGTGAGAAGATTTTTAGAAACCTTCCCTTGGATTTTCTAGTGTATAAAAGGCTTAATATTTCAAACGTACATCGTAGAGGTGATCATAAAAGAAAGATATTTTGACGGCTTTGTTGTAGGATGGTCTCGGGCTTCCACAGTACGATCAATAAACATTGTTTCGGTTTCCAAGAATCCGTAATGTTATTGTCAACAGAAGATGTTCATATTGCCCTACTCCAGTTTGTATCTCTCTTGTATCTGGCATTTTTCATATTCCAGGCCAACTCCAGCAGAAACTGGATTCTTCTGAGAGATTATCAGTTTTAGAATTTGCTCGAGAATTTGTATACTCACAATGTGGACGTAACAGAAAACAACCACAGGCCACACTCGCGTGTTTATGGAAACAAACTTTTCGTTAAGTTTAACAAGCATCCATGCTAATCTTTGTCTTGTAATATTACTATCTCTTGTTTAATAGTATTGTGTGTTTATTCCATTAGCGGCTCCTGAGTGTTTGTATTTGGCCTTACAGGTAATTGCATCATTCATTTGCGCATGCGCAGAAGCTTGTCAAAAATCTGCACAAGTGAAGATGTGCTAGGGTGCGGTAAATTTTAAATTACCATATATATGTTACGTTTAACAACATTGAAAGAAGCAAATTGCCAATAAATCTGCAAGCTCTCAAAAGTTACTGTGTTTACGTGCTCTTGTGTTCTGTTGCAACAGCCGCCACTGATTTATTCATTTAGTCAAGTGCATCGTTACGTAACAACACAACTGATCAGATGAGACTTTACCCCATTTTTTTATTGTTTCAGTCATCAAAGTATGTTGAATCTAAAAATATAATTTTAAAATGTGGGGGTTAATAAACCATTAAGAACAATGCGTTTATTATGTGCAGTGGTATTTAGTGCAGGTGCCTGACAAAGCTTTGGGATCAAAAAGAGAGAAAACCTACAAATCTCAATGGATAGTTACGTCGATAGGCACAAGGGGGAGGGGTACGCGTTAACCAGTCGCCTGTGTATGTATTACCGATATTAAATTTTCTTTCCAACTGCCAAAAATGTGAATAAAAATATTTCTCATCAGAGAAATACTGAGTACAACAACGTGCAAAGTTAAAAATAAAGCACTGGATAACATAATGTCTACCATGCGCCCAATCCATGTTTAATACACCCAACATTAACACTTTAGGTCAGCTTTTAAAGCTCCTTGTATACCATCAAATGTTCGTCAAATTCAGTGCTTTATAAGACTTTCCAGGAGTTGTCACAACTTCAGAACTTTTCTTGTCAAATTGCCTTCAATATTTTTAAAGTCTTTGAAAGTCTTGAAAGCAAAAGTCTAAAGTCTAAATGGTCAAAGATTTGACAATGATTTAATGGCGTTGCCAATGAAATGCGAATATTTACAGGACGTCACGAAATCCAGAGCATGGCTGAAAGCGAAAAGTAAACAAAAACGGTTATCCGAGCAAGGGGTGTCGTATGCGAAATAATTAGTTTATATGAATGCTGGCTTTGCCTGTACATTCTGGGTTCCATAGCTTACTATACCAGGATGAAGAAGACAAGGGCATATGAAGTATATAGTAGTACATTAATTTAATGTTGTACGGAGTATTTGGGATATAGGTGTATTTTTATTGGTAATTGGGGAAAGTGTAATGAACAATATTACAGCAATATTTGCTCAATTTACGAACGTATAATTATACCTATTAAGAGTTGTATATTTTCAGGTTGGTTAGTACCTCTAAGTAGGCGTGGCACAGAAGGTATGAAGCAGAGTGGGCCGCTCTAGTGATAGAGAATGGTGTACCGGAACTGAATTCCAATGCTTCCTGCAAGGTCAGTGACCTCACAACACTTAGGCTAGTAGGTTAGACATGGAGCTGTGAAGCAAAGTGGATAGTCTATACGACAGGCGTTGTTCATTTCACGACTCAGTTACAACCATCAGGTAGTAAACTTTGTGATTGGTTTGTGGGAAAACAGACGAAGAGAGAAAAAAAAATACTAACACCGAAGTGGGTACATATTAAGGTACCAATTAACAAAATATCGGTAGTTACTCCCTAACAGCCGGTATGTGTAATTAATCTATGATTCGTGTTATTTTCGTTGTATTCCCTAACCATAATATAATTTCATGAGTTATAGTTCATACTTAAAAGTGTTGTGTAATTGCGTAAAGAACAATATTTCATTGTAAATTGTTATATTGTAATACTAGTAAATTCCTTAGCACATAATAAATTAACAATGTGTTGTGAAGGGATTCAAGATGGTAAAGAGACAATGTATAAATGCACATTTATGACATAGTCAAGTCTTCTTCATTGTTGACAAATTTTTCAGTACTTCACTATGTTTCTTGAAAACTCTTCAATTGAAAAGCACTAGTGGTCATGTACAAGGGACTTAAGAGCCATAATGGCCGACATATTCATACATTTTAAAATACCATAAATACATACAATCCATAAACACGCAAATACTCGTGACATCGTAATTTCCTTGTAACGTGAAAAATGCCAAAGCAGTTATAGGTCACAAAACGGTGCATGCACGCTGTGTTCAAGTTAGGGGAGGCGGGCCATGGTTGCCTAAAGAACGGGTCATAATAATATATAAGAAAGACTAGAGATAGCAGAATTCATTAGCTTCCAGTTAAAAATGATGTCCATCTCTCTTACAATAACACTTTAGGTATCGCATGTCAAGGGGTACTGTTTTTCTGTTCACATTTTATGCATTTGTAACTAGCAATGCTTCAAGTAATTTCTTTTTTGTGTGAATATTTTTTCTTCTATCTAATCAAGCAAGTTTAAAGCTATTTCAACACTGTGCCAATGAATGGGTTTATTTACACTTAGTATATTTAGAATTCCACCCCGTATTTGCCTAGCGTTTTGGTGGTATGTTAGGCCGATAAGTTTGGAAATAGTGTTGGTTGTCTTATTTTCGCGCAGTTATTGGTTCATCCTGTATACTAAATAGACTGCAAGTTTATTAATCAGCAACATTCTGTTTACTAATTTGCAATTCAGTTTTTTTTTTTTTTTTTTTTTTTTTTTTTTTTTTTTTTTTTCCCTTCTGTTAGCTGTAGTTCCTTTGTCTTACCTCAATATAGTCAGTAGCAAACCTTAAATGGTTTAACACTAGTTTCTCTGCGAGTTACCACTGAAGTGAATTTTTTCATTAACGTTGCACCACCTCGATTCAGAACTGGAATTTAAACATTTATTTATTGTATGAAATCCAGCCTTTGTGAACCCAAAAATGTAGTTACGCCACTTCGCTCCCTGTAATATTGTTTGAAGGTTGAATTTCTGTGTACCAAAGAGCTAAGCTATCTGATCTAAAACATAATGAACAAAACTTTGACGTATCTCTCCAAAAATTAATTTGCCAGGTCTGTTTTCGTACAGTACATTGAACAATTGATGAGGTGTCATGCAGTCCTTTGTCCTAGGTATGAACATGTGACCATTCTTGATCAATTCCAGTGTGCTGTTGAAGGGGTATATCTGCAGTTCAGTGTATTATTGTATTCTAATGAAGGTGGGATATTGCGTCAACAGATGCGGAACGGCCGGGCTTCGATTTCCGGTTGGATAGGTGCAAGCGGGTGGGGAATCGTTTCTGTTCCCTCCCATTTGACTACCGGTGCTTTTGCTGACATATGTGTAATTGAATTAATTTGATGTAAGTTCTCCCTCTGTGCTTAGCTCACTGTACCCTGATCGTAGTTACAAAGGAAAGGGGTAGGACCATTCATAATAACGTTTGGTTTACTTTTAATCCTGAGAATTAAAGACAAATACATTAATAATTGGTCTATATACCCACGTTAGCTGCTTTCAGATACTCTGAGAACGCTAGTTTTATAAGTCGTAAACGTTTGTATATATTGCAGACTTTGTTGCTAGATTACTCAGGAATATGCACCATAATATGCAAACGCAAATGAACAAAAAACTGATAAGTTACTTGTTTTGTGGATTAAGAACCCTTGTACCTTTCTACCATTAGCGCGAGCCGCAGTGAAACCATGGGATTCTCTGGTTTCGGAACATTACCCGAAATTACGCTAGGTTGTGTGTGCACTGGTTACGAGGAAATCTGCTAATTTCAGCAATCCTGAAATTGTGGATTGGACGGTAATATTGATCTTTTCGTATAATTTTTCACTCCCTCTCACCCCGATGCTTCTGTGGGCTGGATTTGGACTTCTAAAATCGGAAGGGTCACTGTCATCTCTACAACACGTAAACTATGGATTCAGCACTAATATTGGTCCTTTTTATTAATTGTAGATGTCGCCCCTTCCCACCCTCACAATAGGTATGATTTTCCACGTTACAAGTCATATGTATACTGAATTTGGTTGAAATGCTCCAGGCGTTCCAGAGTTATGCTGGAACATACATAGCTACATCCACCCATTTCTATATAATATATTGATTTCAGAGATTTTATTGAATACTAGTAACTACTAATTCGCTAGAGGGGAAATGTCTAACTAATACCGCATTCAACAGTAGAATATCCCTATTTTATTAAACATTTCAAATATGTGCTTTGCCCCGGAGATGCATTTATATGCATTATCAAACACTGCCCAAATTGTCCGCGTAATTGTGACTTAAAAATTGTACTTCGCACGTAAATTCGGGCTCTAGTGGTGAGAAACAGTCGCAACAGAACTAACTGCCTGAAATGAGGCAACTGTTTTTCAGCTATGAAGATGCTTTAACCGTAAAATAATTGTATCGAAATGCAATTGGCATCCAGCTTATGGAACTTTAATTCGCCTTGTGATACGAAAATACATTGCACACTTTTCTGTAGGTGAACATTAGCTCCTAAATGAAGGAGGGTGTAAGGTACATGATCACTATGATTCCTTTTAAATGAATAAATCATAAGCATATGCATAGTAAAATACTTGAATTGATACTGTTTTTATACACCTTGATATATGTTTTATCGAAACTAAAAGCACATAGCCGCAAAGAGATGCCACAGACGTAGGAAATCTATGAAACATTCAAGGACGCTAAATTAGAATTAGTACCTATCTGGAACTTTATCGGGAATTGCTCCTTTAAAAAGGAGGAGCAGAATAGAGTATCTTCTGCTGTACATAGGAGAAAAGCCGAACTAAAGTAGAGCATTCGTCCGCCATTGGACGAATGCTAGGCTGCCTGCCTGCCATTACAATAAGACTGGGGAGCCGTCGAGCTGGGAATGAATGTATTTTCCAGACGGGGAACAACAGAACCAAATAGGAATGACAGCTGTAGGCAGGACCCCTATTTAACACAGAAGCACAACAAAAACAGGACCCGGGAGTTCAACCAGGGACGGTATAGGCCTCGAGGGTAGTAATGACTGCACAAAGAATGAATATGGCTTGGCGAGAATGTTATTTTCTTATTAGAAGAGACGAGCCGTAATATCCAAGTTATAGTATGACCTCTTAGGGAGAATTACACCACTAATAGTACTTTATATGTATGTTTCCCATTCCAAGTTTCAAAATTAAAAAATAAAGGTAATTCTCTTGCCATGATATAAGTACTAAAGATAATACATTTGATATTTGAAAAATACAAATGTTTCTTCTTTAAGGGTACATTGCTGTTAGTGAGCTCAAAAGAATCCATATTTATTTTTTTCTTTTCTCTATTGAAATCTCCATTCCTTTCGGCATCTATTGATGTATAGTATGTGGATTGTTGCATACTTTAGTTATCAAAATTACATATACGATAACAGTCTGCATATCGAAGCCCTTTTCTGTCTTTTTTGTGTTTTCTTTTTCTTCCTTGCTTTTCTGTACATGTAGGTACCATTTTCTCTAAAACTTTTGCTTCTATTAAGTTCAAATTTTCTGAATTGCTAAAACATCACATGAACTTCAAAATGGTTGGAGGGCTTTTGTCGTATTTTACGTGCAATTTAGAAACTATAATGTTATATATTACAAATATATAGCTATTTTGTTAAATGATGTCTAAACAGCAATTTTCAGTATAAAGTTAGAATTTTTTGAAAATTAATCCACCCATTTCTTGTTTCACCAGAAGTTTAATCTTATTAGAACAGAAGGTTCTTCAAATAAGTGCACCTAAGTGTACTAAAATTAATTTTTCTTTGTATTAATTTTCATGGATAGCACATGCTTTGCTTTGGATCTGCACTCTTGATTTTCACATATACTTCGCCCTAAGTACTGTACAATGTATATATTTCCGGCGAAAACTCGACACCGAATTTTTTGGTGGAATACAATGCTTGCTCTATTCACTAAACGTAGTAGAAAAAGTAAAAACGGACTTCATTCTACATTCCAGGTAACTATGAAAAATCATAACGATAGTGAAAATTGATGGAAAGAGTTAGTTGTACTGATTAGGCCTAAACGGTAACATGAACGTCATGCAGACACTAGCTTCAGGCTGTAGTTTGTAAGTTTTTAATGCTTTCAGCAGCAGAAGCAAATTTCTTTTTATTTTTAATATCCCTCTAGCATGCATGCATGCATACAGGCATTCAGGTAGGCAGGCAGGCAGGTAGGTAGGCAGGGAGGGAGGCAGGTAGGCAGGGAGGCAGGCGGGCAGGCAGGTAGGCAGGGATGGAGGCAGGTGGGCAGGCAGGTAGGCAGCGAGGCAGGTAGGCAGGGATGGAGGCAGCGAGGTAGGGAGGCATGCAGGCAGGCATACAGGCACGGAGGCAGGTAGGCAGGGAGGCAGGTAGGCAGGGAGGCAGGGAGGCAGGCGGGCAGGCAGGTAGGTAGGCAGGGAGGCAGGTAGGCAGGGAGGGAGGCAGGTAGGCAGGGAGGGAGGCAGGTAGGCAGGGAGGCATGCATACAGGCACGGAGGCAGGTAGGCAGGGAGGCAGGCGGGCAGGCAGGTAGGCAGGGATGGAGGCAGGTGGGCAGGGAGGCAGGCGGCCAGGCAGGTAGGCAGGGATGGAGGCAGGTGGGCAGGGAGGCAGGCGGGCAGGCAGGTAGGCAGGGATGGAGGCAGGTGGGCAGGGAGGCAGGCGGGCAGGCAGGTAGGCAGGGAGGGAGGCAGGTAGGCAGGGAGGCATGCAGACAGGCATACAGGCACGGAGGCAGGTAGGCAGGGAGGCATGCAGGCATACAGGCAGGGAGGTAGGCAGGGAGGCAGGTAGGCAGGCAGAAGTGTGTTCTCGTATCCTTCGCTTGGTGATATTGCGTTATGTGCTGTGATGTATATCAGCTCGAGCACTGGACGCTCAACATGTACAATAAGAAATCTCGGCGCTGCTCGCTGTCAAATAAAACGCAATAATGGCATCTATGTGATGTTTGACCAGCAATCACAGCTGCTCTCTGGGAGCCAACATCTTGCAATCAAGCGCTTTCTTTCTCTTGTTTAAGTCTTATCATCTGCAATCCACACGACTTTCTCTACTCTTGTACTAGCCGTTTCTCCACACCCTTATTCGTGTTAGTCGAGTTAATATTTGGAGAAATTATCTTATTTTTATTTCCTTGTAGGTGCAAGGGGAATATAGAAATACAGTAGGCTTTGAGCGATAGTCAAATATTTTAAAGCTTTCAGATTCCGTTCTCTTTGCACTATTTAAGGTATAAAAAATGAATAACGACGTTCCATTTGACGACGATTTAAGTTTTCCAAAACTCACACAAATAACAATGAATATATTGGAAATGGTTCACTCTAGAAAAAAAATTGAGCATAAATTGTGTATTTTAGTAAGAACTACTTTTTTTTGTATAGTAAGATTTGGTCTATCTCTTACGGTTTACCAGTTATGCAAAAGTCATTCAGAGTAAACAGGACTACATGGGCTATAGCCAAAAAATTCAAAATATTGATTTCATTTGTCATAAAAATATCTCAAACATTTTAATCAAAATCGTAGGCCATTTTCGAAAAAATCAAAATTTTCGAAAAATGTTCCATGTAAAGGGTAGTTTAGGGTGGAGCAATTTTCTTCAAAATCTTCATGTCCCATCCTTGAAAGACATTAACCTTAAATACCAACTTTGGTTTTTAACCGACTTTTCGTTTTTTTTAGTTATGCTGTCCACAGACTGACACACACACACACACACATACACACACACATACACACACACACATATACACACACAAACGCGCGCGTGGACCTTTTTCTAAAAATGCTTTTTTGGATTCAGGGGACCTCAAAACGTATATTGCCGGTAAAGTCTCGACATCGAATTTTTGGGTGGAATACAATACCTCCCCTACTTACTATACGTAGTAGAGAAACTAAAAACGCGTTTTCTTCTATGTAATTCATGTTAATCGCGATGAATGTTTGCAGAAATGGTTATATTACACATGTCCTTGTAGGTGCAATAGGAATCGGAGAATCGGTGGGCTTATGCGATTGTCAGATTTTTTCAGACCGAGCGGGATGACGCAGGCAGTAACGTCTGCGGCCTGCATTCGGGAGGTCATGGTTTCGATTCCCGCGGTCACTAAGGCGGATGCTAGGAAGAATATTTACCTTGCATTCCCTGTTTAACTTCTTTTCATTTAATTCTCTATCTGGTGTTTCCAGGTTGTAAAAGTCAGCGGATTCGCCAGCGGACTGCGCTGCGATGCCGATTGCGCTTCGGAAATACGGTGCTCGGCTGAAGGGAGGCGCTGTGGTTGGCCGGCCGCCATCCCAGGGGTACTGATTGCTCAGCTGGAACTGGCTGGTGGCGGGCTCTCTGTGGCGACCTGGAACTCCGTCGGGCTGAAGAGCTTAATTGCACCTGTTAGTAACCCATCATGGATGTGGCTCCGCCCGTGATGAGTTCTGGCAGCCTGTGCGGTACTTTCGTCTCATCCTTTCTCACAGGGTCTGACGCACAGTAAGCCATTGTCTGATGCCGGAATTCCATTCCCTTTGCAAGGCCAGGACATGAAAAGAATTAAAAAGTAACGTAGAGCGACCTCCAATTTGAAGAAAGTATAGTTATTTGATAATTCAAATCAAAACAAGGGATATCTTGAAGATGGTGCATCTCAACAAAAAATATTTAACATTAATCGTTAATCCTACGGTTTTTTGCGTAGTAAGATTTTGTCTATCTCTCACGGCTTACCAGTTACGCAAAACTCGCCCATAAGGGCTTACGAGGTTTTTGCCAGAAAATTCGAAATACACATTTCTTTTGCCATAAAAACATCTCAAACATACGGTATTTTAATCAAAGTCAAAAATTTTTAAAATTGTTCCGTATAGAGGTTAGTTTGGGGTGGGGCACTTTCTTCAAAATCCTTGTGTCGCATCTTTGAAAGAGGCTGAACTTAAATACCAAGTTTAGTTTTCACCAACTTTTGGTCTTCGAGTTACGCTGTTAACACACAAACGTCCATGCAAAGACGTTTCTGTAAAAAAATGCTTTGTATTTCGCATTCAGGGGTGCGTCAAAACGTGTATTTCTGCTGAACTCTCGACATCGAATTTTTGGGTGGAGTACAATATTGTCCCTACCTACTGTACGTAGTAGAGAAAGTAAACGGTATAGGTAGCACATCTACCTGGCAGGTTTACTTAGACCAGCGGTGCTCAAGCACAAGCAGGAAAGGGAAGGTTGAAATCACCCCCTTCCACCCACTGGGACAGAATAACTCATTTATCCGTGGTTACTGAGTTCCAGTGGCGGCACTGCGGCGCCATTCTTACCAACAGGAAATCAAAGGCTTACACATTCATATTCTACTCCTAATTAACCCACATGATGTTTCCGGGAATGAAATTTTTGGCACGATTTCCGTTTTACAAGGCCTTCAATACCTGGTGCAAAAGATGAAGTGCACAGTCTCAAGAGATAAGCCTGCAATCGACTATATCGTGCTTACGTCATGGATATGCACCAGATGGCAGTCTAGTATGTTGTATTTTGTGACAAATACAAAATATATTCGACCGTGACAAAATTCAACAAGATGCTTTGCAACAATAAGAGTTTAAATTTCTGTATTTAGCTATTTTAAGCACTCTGTGGCCAACTTTAGTTTTACAGTTATTTTAACTGCAATCTTTGTGCAACCAGAATATGGGCATTACAAATTAAACCTTTCTAAACACCTCATAATCACAAATTCATCGGAACACGTACATCTACTTCTATGCTTTTAGATATCGATTTTTAATGGTTGAAAATATAACAGATTGTACCTAATTAGTTTGGCACTAATATAAAATAATCAAACTGTCAAAATTCTTAAAAAAACTGTAACACAAAGCCATACAAGATTCCAAAGGGATAAAGACAGCGAGAGAGAGAGAGAGAGGGGGGAGGGAGGGGAGGGATAAAAGACATGGAAGAAAGAAAGGAAGAAAGGGAAACAAAAATTAGACTATTCTTATTTTTTCTTTTCTTTTGTACATAGTGTCATCAAGAGCTTGTTATGTCGTAAATATTTTAACATTATTTAAACTTCAAAATATGTTTTAGTACAACACTAAATAACGTGAGGCATGTATGGGAATTTTCTTTTCTTTGTAATGTTTTGTTCTCCCTTTTTTTGCTTTTTCGATCCGTTTCAACATCAAAGCCAGCTGTAACGGTAAATAAAACGCACGTAATTATGTTCAAACGAGCTAGGGATCATTTCCCGAAATTTTTGTTGATAACGAAATGTCCGGCGATTCATCCCAACCTAAATTCGAACTCGGGTCTTTCATGACAGCAGACAGACTCGCTGTGGAGGTGGGCCGCTTATAGTGAAGGGAAAATAATAAACGTCAAAGCGCTAAACTAAATTAACAGATTTGCTAAAGTTAATTTCGGTTTATATGATTTAATTGTACCAGCATTTTTGTTGCCTAGTTATTGATTAGTACAGGACGCAAATTACGTTATATGGAATTATTCGTCACTTGCAGTTACAGTCCACATTTCCTTTTGTGCCTTCTGTAATAAAAATCTACATCCCGATCGAATGTTAATATTTCATAATGAAAATCTAGATTCCAATACTACGTTAACTCATCTCGAAATGAAAATCTAGTTGCGATGTACATTAACGCACCTCGTAATGAAAGTGTAGATGTCGAAACTCCGTAAACGCATCACCAAGTTCCAGTACAGGAGACTGCCTCACACCAACTTGCGACTTCTGATTCTGCTGGAATCGTTCACTCACATTACCTTGAAGCTGCCTGCGTCTTTGCCGGCTGCGCGCGCATCATAGAGGGAGTAAGCTGGCGGGTCGCTGTCGGACTTGCCCGATGAGTTCTCTCGCAGTCGCGAACGAGTCGCTTGCAAGTAAGGTACAGGCAGGGAATTCTCCGCTTTCGGACTTGAAAGCGCAAAGTTCGCTTCTCGGCGGAGATTCAACAATGTTTATATTATTCACAGGAAAGAACCAGGGCATGTTTTGGGCATTATTTTATGGCAAGTAAAATAGATTTAGCTTCCGTATCGTAGAATAAACACTGGATGTGTTTCCTAATGTGCAAATAACAGATACATTTTATATTTGTTCTTTTACGTTTCAAGCTGTCATATTTTTAAGTAATAACATTTAAGTGGCGTAAAGCTGTTCAGGTCATCAGCGCTGTCATGTTTTTTGATTATTGGTATTGATATAATTCTTTGAGTGATATTGCAATAATTATTTATATGTGAGCTGCAGTAAAGGGATTTTGATGACTAAAATTTAACTTATTACTGTTGCAGGTTTGGTGATGGTGACGAACTTCGTGTACTAGGTGTCCAAACACACTGCTACCAACAATGGGCGTTCCAGTGGCCCTGGTGATGCTGAGCTTGATCGGCCTGGTGGTCGGCACTGGTAGCGAAGGTGCAGACCTGGAGGACGATTCTAACAATGGGGGTACTGGACCCCCGCCACCGCAGCGAACTGGAGAATCCCCAACTCCTTCCATTCGACACATCTATGCACACTTTCCCCCAACGTCGGAAAGCAGTGACGTGCGATTTTCTCATCTCGTCGTGGACAGAAGTACCGGTCGTGTTTACGCGGGTGCTGTGAACAGACTATTTCAATTGGATTCCAGCCTCAGGGTGGAAGAAGTTGTCGTTACGGGACCTCTCAAAGATAGTCCTCAGTGTCACGCAATGGGTTGCAACACCCCCGAGATTCAAACCACCCTCATGGATAACGTGAACAAAGTGTTGGTCATAGACCCGGAATCTAGGACCCTAATCGCGTGCGGCTCCCTCAGACAGGGGGCTTGTGATAAGTTTAAAATGGCAAACATCTCCCTGCCGCCGGACTTCATCCCCATCAGCATCGCCGCCAACGACGAAGTAGCTTCCACATACGCTTTCATTGGTCCAGAGCACTACAACCCTTGGGGCAGGTCCAACGTGCTCTATGTGGGGACGACGTTCACGAACAACGGAGAGTATAGACACGACGTGCCGGCCATTTCCAGTCGCAACCTGTACAACCTGGAGTTTGCAGAACTCACGTTTTCCAAGCAGTCACTCGTCCGGATAGACGTGAAGTACCGCGATCACTTCCTGGTCAAGTACGTGTATGGTTTCAATGCGAGCGAGTTTGCTTACTTCGTTATCGTGCAGAAGCAGTCGCCCCTCCAGGGTCAAGAGGAACTCGGTTACGTCTCCCGGTTGGCCAGGACATGCATCAACGATGCCAACTACGACAGCTACACAGAAGTGACGTTACAGTGTCTAGTGCGGGACCCCAGTGCAAGCGCAGGCTCCGTGGTCAACTACAACCTGCTCCAGGACGCCAAAGTGACGGAGGCTAGTGACGATCTTGCCATGAGTTTGGGGATCAAGACGAGGGATCCCGTGTTGGTGGGAGTGTTTGCCCCTAGTCGCGGAATCACAAACGAACCTCAGTCTCGCTCTGCAGTGTGTGTCTATAGTCTCCAAGACATAGAGGCAAAGTTCAACGAGAACATTCACATGTGTTTCAATGGCAGCATCAAGTATAGGAACATGGACTACATTTCAGGGCCTATTCTGGACGGAAAGTGCCCAATGGCTGGGGTGAGTACCTCTAATTTCTACCTTATTTCTTCAGTTGTCTGTTCTCAAATGACGTTTGATTTCGGAAAGCAAGAAATGTCCGCATAAGGAACCCCTTTATTGTCTATACCCTTAAGAAAACGTTTGAGCTCATGTAACAACCCGGTGTACCTCAAGAGTTAAAATTGCAACCGTTTAGCTCATATTACCTCAGCCAGCGTAACTCAGAGTTAAAATAGCAACGTTTGAGCTCATGTAACAGGACCCAGTGTAACTCAGAGTTAAAATAGCAACGTTTGAGCTCATGTAACAGGACCCAGCGTAACTCAGAGTTAAAATAGCAACGTTTGAGCTCATGTAACAGGACCCAGCGTAACTCAGAGTTAAAATAGCAACGTTTGAGCTCATGTAACAGGACCCAGCGTAACTCAGAGTTAAAATAACAACGTTTGAGCTCATGTAACAGGACCCAGCGTAACTCAGAGTTAAAATAGCAACGTTTGAGCTCATGTAACAGGACCCAGTGTACCTCAGAGTTCTGTTGAGCATCAAGCGGCGGCCGTGATAAAATTACAACTTAGTCTGGCCATTGCATTGATGCGCAGAGGTTGTGATAAGCGCTAGATAACATGACAACTGGGACTGTATCGTTCTAGCACAAACTGCGAGTATGACAATGACATCAGGAGGTTTTTATCGTTAGCTTCCTGTCGCCGCCTTATTATAGTGTTAAAGATAGAGAGAGACTGAGGCATAACACCGCGCGAGAATAGCACCAGATGTGCTTAAAGATGCGCCCAACACTCACTCCCATCTTCTCGCCGTGTCTTTGCCTTCATTCTTTCTGAAAAATAAACGTGCAATAAGCGCTGTGGCCGTAGTAAACCTAATCAACAGTGGATTAATAATTTGGTCACCTAAATTACCTACTATAACATAACTGTTTAGTTTCTTTTAATACATCATCTCAGTATTTCGTTATTTTCACTGCTGAAGGAGTAATGTTGTGTGTGGTGGAAAACAGGGAATTGCCCCGATTTTTATTCCCAGTCTGATAATAAAGCTCACGGATTTATGTATTGAATAGATGTCTGTTTCGCACATTGTAATGAGTGGCGTTTCGTTTATCGCAAAGTCCAAAGGGCTGAAATCTATATAATCCCTAAAAGTAGAATTTAGCAAATTATGTTACCTTCGTTTATATAGCTCTTCGTTCATTCGTCCAAGTATTCAAGCAAAAGTAAATGTAATATTTGTACGTTATAGTATTTTAAATATTTAAGAAAAGAAGCTACAATATTCTTTGAAATCTTTGTTGAAGAGAGCTGTTCGCAAATACTTACACTGTAAGAATTAGCGTGTTTCGTAGCTTTACGAGTTCCGAAATTGGTTCCATAATCCCCTATAGGTACTTTTGTGGAAGAGAATTGTGGCAATCCCAGATGTATTAAAGTTTTTAATTTGTTTTTCGTATTTCCAAAGTTAAGCTTCTCAATAGCGCATATGTGTGGTTACCGTTAGAAAATGTGTGGAACTGTTAACGCCAAACTGCAGATAAGGAATCGAGTATCTATCCTTCTAACGTAATAGAATGCATTTGAACAAATGTGCACTTTGTTACCAGAGCAGTGAACTAGAATGCACGTTGCGATGCCCCATTTGACGTAAGCGAATCTTTTGGGAAAGCTACCGTTGTAAAATTTGGCAATTTGGAAATGTTCTTTTTCTGTCATATAATACAGCAGCCAGGAGCACAGGTTAATGCGCATGCGCACAAACTGACTAGGACCGGTTAAAGAGCAAACATGTAATTGGCGCATATTAACATTCTGCTTGCAATAGGCATTTTTCATTGGCACACACTGAAGGAAGATCACTGAAAAGTTAAGGAAGTTCCAATATCTGAATAATAATGAATGCTAAGGTTCAGCTAAAGTTTCGTTTGGTGGTTAGATAGGCATATGTTAACATCCAAACGAGTCCAGAAATTTTGGTTTTAAATCGATAACTTTCAGCGCAAGACAGCAGAATTTGTTCGCGATCGCAGTATATAAGTACTTAGAAACTCAAACTTTTAATGATAATTTGTAGTAAAAGTTACCCATTTTAAACCTTAGACGCCATTGCCTTTAAAATATATGTGTTAGATGATGTGCAATTTGTAACTTTATTGAGTAATAACATTTGTTATTTCAAAAAGCTTATGTCTATGTCCGTTCGTTAATTCTAACTAATATCTAACAATGTGTAAAACATATTGTGTACAATGTTCGCGATAAACCCTATCAATTATCGCGACTCCTTAATTCGATCTGATAACACGTTCGCTTCCACATTCTAATTTCCTCGTACTTTGTATAGTTAAAACAGTTGAACTATTCGCATTTTTATCTGTATAAAGCAATGATTACCGTGAATTGTTTTACTCCAATATGCATTAATCGTATTGTTGAACTTCTTGCGTTCTCTGATACTATTGCAGTGTAAGATAATTGCTTGAAAGCGGGTACTTAAACATGGCGATAATATATCTTAAAGTAATTTGATCCATTTTGGTTATGTAACATGAAATTCAAAGTAGTTAGATATTCGTGTTAGATATTCGAATAATATAAATTAAGTCAGGTGTTTCTTATGCATATTAACAACTGTATTTGTAGCATTTGTCAAATTAATCTAAACTATTTTTATAAATATTTCTCCTAAAGAAAATTCTAATTCGTAACGTGGAATAACGAGTCCATAGTGAACTATATATGTCTTTACGTTTTCAAAAAGAAGTGTGTAGTCATATA
Source organism: Tenodera sinensis (assembly GCA_030765045.1). Taxonomy (NCBI): domain Eukaryota; kingdom Metazoa; phylum Arthropoda; class Insecta; order Mantodea; family Mantidae; genus Tenodera; species Tenodera sinensis. The sequence continues at coordinate 38,262,350 of CM060962.1, forward strand.
TTTCTCTAAAACATGCTGTACGTGTTCCTTTTAGCACAACAATCCTCAGCTCGTATTTTTCACCACGCTTTAATGTTATTAATATTTCTATAAGTGCATTTTCAGCCGTTACAAGGTGATTAGTTCAATGAATACTGTCACTATTGTAACTGAATTGTGTATTACAGACTGTAAAATCGCCTCTCCAAGATATCCATTCTCAAGCTTGACAATTACTTTTATTAAACTACTCTACTGGTTGTCAAACTCGTATTTGCGACACTTTTATCGTCGACCTTCATCGACGAATGAAATCGCCTTATGCAAACAATTTTAAAATTATGTTTTCGTATCTGGTTCACAATTTTGCGCATATTATCGCACACATCTAACATCTATGTATTTCTGGTTATATGGAAGAGGCACCTGTGAAATCTTAGCTGTAACTAAATTAAATTAAATCAACTTTATGTTACTAAAATACCCCTTATTGCATGTTTTATTTCGGAAGCAGTCTAAAATCTCACTAGATTGATAGATTTACAGAGGAAGTTAAACTTATCTAGATAAGGTAACAATTTAAGTTGGATTAACAGTAATCCAAATCCAAAACAACTATTGATTGTATTTCGTTTACTTTTACCGTTTTCTGAGTATGTAAGTATATTAAACTATGTAAAAGCTCTAGAGAAGGCCCAACCTAGTTTAATTCTCGTTGAAACATTTTATGTTACTAACGATAACACTTTAACCATATTAAAACCATTATGCTATTATATTTTTTATCGATGTAGATGTCTTGCATACAGAAGCTTGTGAGTCGATATTGAAATGTTAAGTTGACAGCAATGAAAACCTTGATTATGTTACACGTAACTAATCTTTTTTTTTGTAGACGTCATTCACTCTGTTTTACCAAAACGCAGTTGGTAAATGGTAATTTAAAATCATAGAAACAAGAAAATAATGCACCACTCGAATATTTATCGTGTCAATTATAATGATGATGATGAAGATGATAATGATGATAATAACAGTAACAATAATAATTAACAATGTAAACCTACGTTCCTATGTTCACTTTGTATAGTGACAGGAATAAACTGCTTCTATAAATCTATACGAAGAGTGCCCACATAGGACTAGCTAAAATTTGGACGTTTAGGCCTAGAATTAAGTGGTAAAAACACTTCTAACAGGAGTATTTATTTTTTTCTCACACAATAGAAGAATTTTTAAAGTATGACATACCTCTTTGGTGTAGACAGAAAAAAAATTTCAAGAGTGCTTACGCAATTACGGATCTTAACGCTCTGGCATAAATATCATATAAATACATACAAAGAGAACTAAGTACAGTTTACAAAACGTTTTTTTCAACAATACGGAATTTCAATATCAGTATCGAAATAACGTTCCTGTATTTTTCCTCCACTAAAGTCACCTTCCCATACATTTACTATCTTGCATAGAGAGCATTGACTAATACCAAAATAAATTGAAGTCTTGGACATCTATACATTCATCGTTAGGCACATATAAACGTAACGCCGTTGTCACGTCAGCGCAAAATTTAATACACCGCAGTCGTAGACAACAGCATTCTTTTGAAAGGGCATTAGTGTCTTTTAGGTATTTTATATTCTATTTACCTGATCAGATTTATTTTAAAAATATAAGATGTAAGCAATGTGTAGGATAGTTGCCGACACTTTAATTTAGAACGGAAGGTAAAGCTTGTGTGACATTTAATCCGTGTACTTAAAAGTTTTCCTCATAAACTTCTCAAACGGAAATGACAACAGGGAACTTCTTAGAAAAGACGCTTAGAAACAGTGTATGATTCAGCAGCCTAGAGCTGGTAGAGGTGTTCAAATTCATTTGTTTTAAGGCGCGTTTCCATTGGCTACTAGTGTGGAACCCATGCTCCGTTTAGATCGCGATAGGCTGCGCGCGATATTATCGTACTCGGTATTGTTCCAAACTTGTTTTATGCATGTTCTTGTTCCTTCTAGGCGAGCGAAAACAAATGAAGTTCCGGTATGTGCTCTTCAACTTTTAGCTGTTACCATTTGTTTGATACTAGACTTACAACTTAAAACATAAGCAGAGTAACGGCGAATGAAAACAAGAACTAATGTTTATGAGTCACAGTGCTCCCTTTACCCATTGTTATCTCAAATGAATTTATGTGCCGCTCATATGTTCGGTTATTTCTGCTATATACTTCTTTATTACGCTTAATACCTTAGTACGAATGGTTTCGTTTAAAACAGTTACTACACGTCTGAGACAACAGAGTTTATAAAATAAGTTGATATAATGTTTGAAGCTACAGCTGTGACATTTTCAAGCTCTGCCATTCATAGGTACGCCTTTAGAAACTCCGTGGCAATGTGGGGAGGACCTAAAAAAGGATAAAACGATGCACTTTGTGGCATTTCAAGATCCACTGTATTAGCTTGGGAAACTTTAACCTCACAAACAGGTATCGGGAAATACTTATTAATGCAGGGAGAGAGAGAGAGGGGGGGGGGGGGGAGGAAGAGGGGAGAAGGAGAGGGAGAGAGAGACACAGAGAGAGAGAGTGTTGTAAGAGTACTCCTTTGGTATGATTTTGCTTATATTTTTCTTTTCTCCATTTTTAGCGTCCTTTTATTGGTAGATCATATGGGACGATTTGCTAATGCTTTCCCATTTATATATTCCGCAATGATGAAAGCGTCTTAATATGCATTTTTTTGGTGGACACTCAGATCTATAGGTAGTTGCTTGGTCTTGTAATTTCTGATTAAGCTTATGCCAACTAAATACAAATTAATGGCTATTTTTCTAGATAAACAAAACTATGGCCTTATTTCAACTGGTTACCCAACTTGACTATATCTACTGTTTGTGCAGTGATCTCAAGAAAACAATTTCGAACGTTTATGAGAAGTAGTCAGGATGAACACGAAGACATCTAGCAAAATATTCACAGTCAAAGGGAAAATTGCTTTGGCTAGTATAGTATTGATATTGCCACCATTGTGAATGCACATAGGTATTGAATAAATAGAAACAGCGTCATATACATTCTTCACCTATCAAGAGGGCAATGGATGCCCTATTCAATTCCATCTAATAAATGGTTAGATTTCCTTTGAGATATTATACGAGAACAGTGTTCACGTTGGAACTATGCTCTTGGGTTCACACCCCAAAATGTTTGGGCATATGCTATTATTAACCAATTATAGGAAATTACAAGTTGTAACGGAAAATGTGTAAAACTGAACACTTTAATCAGAATTATTCCTGGCGTAAGATGTATTGTAGATTTTTTCACGTTTTCAACCATGTTACTGTATTATAAAATCAATTCAGCGTTCCAAGAACATATTGTTAACGTTCATTTTAAAACCGGGCTAAAAATCCGGAAGAATTTAGAGTATACTCATTTTTACTTTCTCTACGTATAGTAAGTAGAGGAAGTGTTGTAGTCGACCCAAAATTTCGATGTCGAGATTTCACCGGAAATATACGTTTTGAGGCCCCTGAATCCAAAAAAGCTGTAGAAAAAAGTCCGCGTGTGACATCTACATTTTTTATAGTAAGATTTTGTCTATCTCTTACGGTTTACGAGTTATTCAAAAGTCATCCAGAATAAACAGGACTACTTAGGCTATAGCCAGAAAATTCAAAATATGTAATTAATTTGTCATAAAAATATCTTAAACATATGTCATTTTAATCAAAATCGCTTCAGTCATTTTCAAGAAAATAAAAATTTTCGAAAACTTTTCCATGTTTAGGGTGGGGCAATTTTCTTCAAAATCTTCGTTACGCATCCTTGAAAGACATTAAAGTTAAATACCAACTTTGGTCTTTAACCCACTTTTCGTTTGAGTTATGCTGTCGACAGACTGGCAAGGCACACACGCACTCACGCACGCGCGCGCGCACGCACGCACGCACACACACCTTTTTCTAAAAATGCCTTTTTTGGGTTAAGGGGGCCTCAAAACATATTTTCGGTGAAATATCGACATCGAATTTTTGGGTGGAATACAATACTTCCTCTACTTACCTACCAGTATGTAGAGAAAGTAAAAATATAGATCTCGTTAAAATTCATTTTTTTGTGGACTGAATAATTTCGGAGATATTTCTTGTTGTTTGTATGAGTTTTTCAGAACTTGAACTTTTCTGAAATGGAAGGTCGGAGTTTCAAAGCTTCAAAAGATTTGACTATCGCTCAAAGCCTACTGTGTTCCCATATTCCCCTTGCACCTATAAGAAAATCAGCAATAAGATAATTCCCGCCAATGTTAATCTCAACTACCTACATGAAGAAGATAAAAGATGTGAGTGCAACACATCGGATTTTTCTGTTAAGCTTTCAATGCACCAACTTAAATAACACACTATTTCGATTAGGTGACAAGCTAATAACTCTGAAATCTGGTTAACTGATACACATAGTTACTTTAATGTGCCTAAATACATCACAATGAATACCAAAACAAAATCTTCACAGTCAAAGCCAAATTTGCATTTCATAGTTAAGTATCGACATTGTCTTTATTATGAATGCACATAGTTGTTTAGATCAGGAATTATTCTCAATTTAGAATGTTCTCGTAAACACTCTTATTTAGAGAAATCATTCTAGTGATTGGAACTGATGTACTACTTGCCTGAAGTTCGAACTGTTTTAATGCAGGTTTGCTATTTACCGCTCCGCAGTTGGCCAGCCTGTATGAATGACGCACATTAGAGTCTACATATATAACAAAGCTTGTAAGGAACAAATCCTGCAGGCAAACACATCTTTGGCTATGGAACATTGTCCGCTGTGCACAACTGTGCCGCTTGCCTCTAGATAACGCTCGTGCCGTTTAGGGGCCAGTTTCGGTTGGAAGTAGAATCTGAACGTAGGAGCAGGTATGGAGTGCAGTCAAGTTAGTACCAACCGCGAACGATAGGTGTCGCGCGTGAGGTAACCACCACCAAACCAGCAGGACGCAATGCACGCGTGTACGTTCCAAACTTTGGAACTATTGTTATTTTGGTTAAAAATAAAATACAAGGACAGTCATAATACTTCAGCTACATTTAGGTATAACTTTTTTCCCGAAAGTCATTTACCTCATCTACCCATACACTCTATTAAATGCTGACGATTTATAAATAGGAAGAAAATACTAAATTAACTATTTTTTGACATGCAGTGGGTTTGTTGACTTTAGCAAAATATTGATTTTTACCTTCTCTGCTACGTATAGTAAGTAGGGAAAGTATTGTATTTCGACCCAAAATTTCGATGTCGAAATTTCACTGGACATATGTTTTGAGAACCCCTAAATTCAAAAAAGCAGTTTCAGAAAAAGGTGCGTCTGCGTGTGTGCGTGCGCGTGCGCGCGTGCGCGCGTGTGTGTGTGTGCGCGTCTGTCTGTGAACAGCGCAACTCAAAAACGAAAATTCGGTTAAAAACAAAAGTTATTTAAGTTTAATATCTTTCATGGATGCAGCAACAAAATTTTGAGGAAAATTCCTGTATCTTAAACTACCCTTTACATGGAACATTTTGGAAATTTTTTATTTTCTCAAAAATGGCTCTAACGCTTTGGATTTATGTTTAACATATTTTTATGGTGAATTAAATGTATATTTTGAATTTACTGGTTGCAGTCTATGTAGTCCTGTTTACTCTTGACGAATTTGCATAACTGATGAGCCGTAAGAGATAGACCAAATCTTACTGTACAAAAAACATCGATATCGTTAAAACACACAAGTTATGTCTGAATACATTTCTTGTGCAGCGAACTATTTCGAAGATATTCCTTGTTATTTGTGTAAGTTTTACAATACTACAACTTTTCTCAAATGAAAGGTCTTTTTCACTTTTTTACCTCTTGGCCGTGCAAAGAGAACGGATTTTCAAAAGATTTGACTATCGCTCAAAACCTATTCTATTCCCATATTCCCCTTGCCCCTACAATGAAATCAGCGATAAAATAATTTCTGCAAATGTTTATCTCGACTAACATGAAGAAGATATAGGAATTGAAAGAATAGTTAGTGCAAGAGTAGCGATTTTTATAAACGAAAATTTGATTTCAAGTTCCGACCTACAAGTTGCCAAAGGCTGAACTTTTACACAAGGAAAATACATTGACACAAAATCAATATCGTAATGTTACAACTTTCACAAAGTTGAAGTTATGGAACTAGTTGAAAATACTTTAATGGATGATTAGTTGTTTTAATTGGAATAATTGAGAAAAGTTTAGTAAGAGCCCAAAACATGGAGTTATAAACAAGCAGATGTTTCAAAACAATGTGAATTGGCAGACAGATAAATGAAATGGAAATGACCAGCCATTTTTACTTTGCCACTCGTCTACGAAAATGGTATTTGCCCTTAGCTGAATTTAACTGGAAGGACCGCGTGGTATTACTTATAGGTACCCATAACATTCACTACGAGTGTTCGACATTTTCCACACTTTAAAGGAATTATTTTGATGCCAGAATAACAAAAGTTACATTCCTTAGACTAGTATTCCCGGGCACAGCGTCTGTTCGTGTCTTTCTGCACATTAGGGGAATTATACCTATACCTATAATACTGCAGATTATCTTGGTTCTAAGCCCGCCTCTGTAGCGTGGTGGTAGCGCGTCTGCCTCACCTCCAAGAGGTAGTGAGTTCGAATCTCGATCGGGGTGAGTTACCCGGATAAGGTTTCTTTCCGAGGTTTTCCCTTATCCTGAGAAGACGAATGTCGGGTAACTTACAGCTCTATGGACCTCGGGCTCATTTGAGCATCATTTTACCCATTTCATTCATTCACCGTCCGATATGACACTACGTTGGAAGACGTTAATAAAAAAAGTCACAAAAATTCTTGGTCCTAAAGGAAATAGTGCCCATATAAATACACACGATTTACAAAATAATTAGAAAATGAACTAGAGTTCTGATGCATTTTCGTAATATATCACAGAAAAATTAGGAAATAATTCTGACAAGTGATCCCTTTGATGTCATTATTATCATTAGCGCAGCAACCCGTACGGGCCAAGGCTTACCGCCCGGCCGCTGCGTCCCCCACCTCTGCCCACTACAGGCGTCATGAGTGGGGTGCAGTACTGGAGGGTGGAACATGGCCAGCACCCCGAGCCCTCCCGACCAGTTATGCGGCCTGCGCGACCTGGGTCACTACTTCATCAAGTAGCTCCTCAATTGGCCCCTCCGGAATTTAACGAGGCTGAGTGCACTTCGTGCCGGACCTCCCAGAGGGGATCGTACCCGGATCGTCCACGCCAGAAGCAGGCGCGCTACCACTGCGCTAAGGAGGCGGTCTTGATATCATTATAGTTGATTTAATTTATGGCATCGTTCAGTAACCATCCAGATTGATTGGGCGTCAATGTACTGCTTGCTTATATGTATAAAGGGAATAAGTCACAGAAAAACGTGGTTTGTTCGGTCACTAAGCCTCTTGCAATGTACGTTGCACTGTTACAGAGCTACAGAGGAAAATAGATGTGCAACCATTTTTTTAAAAAGAATATTTTTCCTGCTTTGTTTTCCTGTGGTTTTCTGTTTTCCTGTTGTCTGTCTTTCCTGTTGTTCGTTTTTCCTGCCGTCCACGTTATGCATATATACACAATAGAAACACCCATGCCCGAAGCGGGAATCGAACCCGCGACCCTCTACGCGTTAATATTAAAACGTATCATAATAGGTTAGTTTTCATACCGACAATACCTTATTCTTCTACAGGGGACTGCAGTTACCAACAGAAACAAGTATCAACTCTTGTGATTGAACTTGTATCGCAGAAGGAAAATATCGCTCTTTCGGCGAGGATACAAGTCGATTATTTCCTGTGTTCCATTTCGCAAACACTGCCCAAATGGGTAGGAATAATTGCAAGCTATAGGAAAAGCTCTAAACCTAAATAAGTATATTCTATATATAATGGCGAAAAATATCTAAATCAGGGAAGCAAAATTAAAATGTTTTATGTAATCCTTTTTTTAACCGAAGCCAAAATAGATGTAGCTTTTCGCTAAACTGCGCTGAGGCGGGTTTCCTCCGGGTTCTCCGGTTTCCCCCGCCATCTCATTCCACCGGTGCTCCATCTTCATTCCATGTATCTTTAGTGTCACCGTAGCGATGCCACAGTAGTAAAAGCGGGCGTTAAACACTACAAAAAAAAAAAAAAAAAAAAAAAAAAAAAAAAAAAAAAAAAAAAAAAAACAACTGGGAAGCACAGGGAATAATCTTAGGTAGAGAAAAATTTCTGACCCAGCCGAGCATCAAACCTGGGACTCTATGCTGTTCTTTTGTCTGAATTTAAAAGCTACTTTTTTATAATTTAATTATTTTTTACTTAAGGATATTTTCTTCGCTTTTAGCAAGTCAGTAATGCTTAATGAGAACGAAGAAATCACATTTTGCTTCACTAACAAAAATAATATGCATTCGTGGGAAATATGTCAAAAATTTACATAAGTATAAGGAAAGATCCAAGGGCGCCAATGATCTAAGACATTAATGATATTACTAGAAAATATTGCAGCTCAAAAAACAAACTTTCGAAAGTGTTAATTCAGAATTAATGTTAGACATATAGAAATTTCATGTAGCCTACGCATAGGTACATATGGTTTCGGAGGAGCAAGTGAAGTTAAGTCATAAGGCATTTGAGGTCACATGAAGTCCAGGCTATGTAGTGACACGCCCTGTATATATATTGGGAAGGAAAACCTGCCATACACACCCACCCACCCTCTTTCCGAGGTTCACCAGGGGACAGCTGCTCTGACCACCTGCGCCGTGCATATCGACACCCTATCAGATCGAATAAAGTGGTTTGGGTTTTTCAAATATTTCAGATAGCACGGAGACGTGGCTTTCGGTAAGACCGCACTTTTTATCCAAGTGCAACATGTCCAGACGCACTAAAATAACATTAACTATATAATTGCACTAGGAGTGAAGGAACGAGGAGTTAAATGTTTCGTTTTAGACCAGAAACCTGCTCGTTTGAGTATAGATTTCCTCAACATTTCTATAACTTAAAGATACATACATACCTGGTGAAAAAAACCTGTTTCTGACAGTTGCTAAGATGTTCAATTCCATGCGGGGTGCACTCACATCGTTTGTAATTTTGACATTATTACTTACATGTTAGTAGTACTCAAAACATTTGCCCAATGACAAATATTCCTTCAAGCTTTAGAATAGCAGCGTTAGTACTTCTAAAAGCCCTTTCTGTGCTGGAGCTATTATTGCTTATTTGTAGATAGAGGAAAAAAAAATTAAATCGAGGTTTCACTGGAAATGCACACTTTGAGGTGCTCTAAATAACAGAAATAAGGGGGGGGGGGGTGGAAAGGAAAAGGAAATTAATTGTTCTTCCACACTAGCTGTGTGTAGGACAAGGTTGTAAAGGGCTGGTTAACCGGGAAAATGCGAGTGAGCTGAAGGATTTAATGTCGTGTTGGCACGTTGGCCGCGGTAGCTCAGTGGTTAGAACAGCCGGACGGAGACCGGAAAATCCGTGCTTCAAATCCCAGCTGTGGCATTGAATTTTTCAGTCTCTATAACTGATAGACCATGAGAAATAGACTGTTAATGTAAATGTTATTAATTCCACACGCATAAAATGATAAATAGAACACTTTGGTGTTCTCAAATACGTATTAAGTCATTACAAAAATGACATCAGTTTAATGCAATTATTTAAGAACATCTGCAATACTCTTGGAAAAAACCGATAGTGATGTCTTCATGATCATTAAAGAGGGTATAATTATTGAACGTTCAGCTTTGCGGGATTAAAGTTATATAGCAATCCTCGGGTTTACAATTGTGAAGTAATTTCGAAGCCACGAATAGTCAGGCTACCTTTAAACCTGGATGCAAAAATATTACTCTATGTTAACGGGATTGCTGCTTGAAAGATTACATACCAAAGCATGGTAACATAGTATAAAACTCCGACCACGCCCTGGGAATCGATCCTAGATACCCCTGGGATATGGATAAGTTATAACCATAGCAAAACTCGATTAGTGTGAAAGCTTGCACTTCCACAAGAGTTGCAGGAGCTACGGATACACCCATGCAGTAAGAATCTAGCTGTATAAATAAATACTTCTTTTCCTTTGTTTATAATCCCTGTGGAAGCAGGCAGTTCTTTGGCCTTCCTACACTTGGACAACTCTGGGGATTATAATTCCAAGCAGCTTTTGGTGCCTGCGTTTAGACAACCTTGGAATAGGTATAGTCTTTCCATTGTTTTGTCTACATCCTTCTATTGTTTGCGAATTTCTGAAGACAATAAGCACAATTTTATGCCATCCATCCAATTGTTCGATTCTGAGGCTTGATTCCTTTACAGAATACATTATCAGAGATTTGTCATCACATGGACATGTGCCAAGGCTTCCACTATGAACATGTTCGGTATTACCAGTGAAACATGTTTCCTAACCTGTTGGGTTTTAGCACCCTCGAGAATTACAGTGGTACTACTGAAGTTTAACCCAGTCTCCATGCACGCATTAGTTCTGATTGCAGCTAAAAGCCAGGCTTCTTGGACAAAATAGTCCTTATAATAGATCGATGATATCTGGCAGTGCAGTTTTAATGCCACAGACTGTATATGTTTATTCCAAAATAGAAGTTCTTTATTAGGTGCTCAAAAGTTTTACGAGCTCTACGTGGTCTGAGTACATGAAGAAAAATCTGTGTTGCACTGACATGAGTTTCTCTGCTCTTGTACTAACCATTCTTCAACTCTTATTCCTATATCTTCTTCGTGTTACTTGAGATAAACATTTGCAGAAATTATCTTATTGCTTATTTCCATGTAGGTGCAAGGGGAATGTGGGAATACAGCAGACTTTGAGCGAGTCAAACGTTCTCTTTCCACGACTTAAATATAGAAAAAAAGAATAACGATGCTTTATTTGCCAAAGTTTGTTTTCCAAAATGCACACAAATAACAAAGAATACCTTCGAAATGGTTCACTTTACAAAAAAATGTATTTGGACTTAAATTGTGTGTTTTAGCAAGATTTTTGTACAGTAAGATTTTGTCTACCTCTTACGGTTTGCCAGTTATGCAAAAGTCATCCAGAGTAAACAGGACTACACGGGCTATAGCCAGAACATTAAAAATATACATTTCATTTGCCGTAAAATACCTTAAACATACGGCATTTTAATCAAAATCGTAATCACCATTTTTGAGAAAATCAAAATTTTCGAAAACTTTCATGTAAAGGGTAATTTAGGGTGGAGAAATTTTCTTCAAAATCTTCGCGTCGCATCCTTGAAAGGTAGTAAAGTTGAGTAACAACTTTGGTTTTTAACCGACTTTTCGTTTTTGAGCTATGCTGTCCACAGACTCACGCACACGCACAAACGCACACAGAGGCATACACAGACAGACACACACCCACGGACCTTTTTCTAAAAATGTGTTTATTATTATTATTATTATTATTATTATTATTATTATTATTATTATTATTATTATTATTATTATTATTATTATTATTATTATTATTATTATTATTATTATTATTATTATTATTATTATTATTATTATTATTATTATTGATGCTGATGATTTTGATGATGATGGTGATGATGACGATGATGATGATGATGACGATGATGATGATGATGGTGATGATGACGATGATGATGACGATGACGATGATGATGACGATGATGATGATGATACATATATTGAAGGGAAGAAATCTTTTCAGATGTAGCTATAAGCCCTACTGTAGAATGAACTTAAGCTCCTCATATTACTGGTACGTTTACTAATACGGTAGTCAGTACAGATAAAAATAACTATTTTTGCTTACTGTAACCCAAATGGTGCTACAATTACTAATCTTCAGAGACAGTTTTCTCAAGACTCAACTTTTCGAGTTGCGCCTGTTTTCCATTGAGCTCCTCAATTATGCTACATATTCCCATAGGAAATATCGGAAGTGTCAAGCAACCTCGGAAAACAAAGAATGGGGTTTCGCCTCCCAATCCAGTGAGCGGGAAGCGTAGCGTCAGCACAGTCACTGAAATGAGATGGCGCTCCATAATGTTTTAGCCACGTCATGTAACGCACAGCTACCATATCTAGTCTCTATCTCCTGCTCTATCTGATAATAGTTCTTTTGCCTTTTCATGTTTGACAGACTGCACTTCAAGATTTAATATTGCTTGTGATTTGGAAACCAGAGAGCTTTTAGCCCATGTTATTCAGTTGATTTCAACAGAAGGAATAATTAAAGGATTTCATTCTTGGTTGTTTAAATATTATGTAGGTAGGTAATTCTGTCCTATGTCATTAATGCATAAAGAAGTTACGAGTAAGAACAATGCTGAATACTTCAATAATGTTTTGGAATGGTTCTGTGTTTGGCATGTGCCCCATAATATCGAACGCACTTAAACGGAGAATCGGTTTGAGTCTGTCTCAAGTTATTCAAAGTTTTCACAGATCAATAAAATATCGCCCGTTCTCCTATCCTCTCAACATTTGCATATTGAACGATCGTCGGGTATGACAGTAACCCGATGCTCAAATGTTACCATCTGCTCTACATCGGGAAAGTACGTGCTCAGGATAGAATCCCGTATATCGCACTGGGAATCGATCTCGGGTCTCCCCGGGAGGCCTAACCAACCTCACCGCACTAAAGCTCCGCAGTATTCATTTGCATTTCGGAAATGAGGAAGGCGCAATAAATAGATGTTAGGGAGTGGAACAAAATCGGGAACATAAATGCACCAAGGTTTATTGCATGGTATATTTACTGTCGAAGCATACTTGAAATTGGCCTGCCCGTTGGAATCGCTAACGACCTACATTCATTTTTATGTGGGAAATAAATTGTTATACTATATATGGCGATAATAGATAAAGTTAAAATATTATTCAGCGGCACTGCAGCCTTGAATAACTCATAATACAAAATTATGCATTAGTCAGTCATTTTTTCTCCCTGTAGTTATCTGAACTTCAAGCATAGCCTTCTATTGTATATAAGCTAGTTTCAGGTTTCTCTGAGATTAAGTTATTTTAATTATCATAATTATATATTGTTGGTATTTAATTGGACAACTATTGAAAAACAAAAAGATAACGCACTTTCTTGGAAGAAATATACTACAAAATTAAAAATACAGTATTTAAACTGAAATATTTCTTCATAAAGCTATGACATGAAATTAAGGTAGTGCGATATTCTGGTAAGTGTATAAATGATCAGGAAAGTAACAAATCCTATTTAAAAAAAAAAAAAAATTAATATTTTTAACCAAACACTTACCAATAATACCTATATCTGAACCTGGGTGCCTCGGAATACTTTGTATCTACAGAATAAGTTGAAATCACAAAGTCTGTACACAGCACAACCTAAACCACCTGCTACCCGAGCTATAATGAGTAAAAGAAACTCCACAGTCAACAGCAAGACAAGAGCATAAAGGAAGGGGTCAAGCTAAGGCAATATATCTACATCAATAAAGCAAAGAAAATCGTTGAAAAAACAAAGAATCCTACAGCATTTCTTGATACATAAAACAGCGTACAGGTTGCTTCAGATACATACAGCTCAATTGCGTTTCCTGAAGTAATAGGTCCTTCTTAGAATGGCATTAGCTGTCTAGACCTTGATACACTGGTAACTTCTCTGGGACGGTGATAACGTCGCTTGTCGTATCGACCGACACCTTTCGCCTGTAGAAGAGTGGATCGTCCTGCTGTGCAGTTGAAATTGCCGATACGTCGAGGATTTGAATTACAAATCTGATACTCCAAGACATGAAGCAACACATCTGAGACGTGTGCCGCAGCAGCAAACTTATCAGTGGATTTGTTAAGGCTTATACTAGCAACAGAATGCTTGTTGGTGGCTACTGAACTATCTTATCAGTCAAATTTATTTTGAAGGCAAATACTATTCCAAATTGAAAACACATAACGTGAATATAAATACTGTATTGGAGTGAGTGAACTATTCTGACTCTCCTAATTTATGGGATGGTGCTAATTATGCATTAATTTTCGTCCTACTTCAAATAGTCTTGTGTGGGATTACGCATAGAACTAGATATGTGTCCGTTGGAATCTCGTCTTGAAGCTGTTTTCATCGCACTTAAAGCTTCCGTTGAAAGTCTTCATTAAATTATAATGCAAGTCGTGGACAAAAAAATTCCAGGAACCCAAGTAAATACAATTTAGTATAACCCATTATTAACATAGTTATTACTGCATCTATAGCCCCGACGTGTTTCGGGTTAACTGGAGCGTGGAACCACCACTCGACCAGGCGGCCGTTTCTTGCCTGTACATACTGTCGGCCTCTGACTAAACAACACCATCTCATAAATGGATCTATCTAAATTAACTACTGTGTTTCTCTCACGAGAATGTGGCTGGAAGGAATGTATTTGGCATCAACAACTCCAGCGTTTTCTGAGAAAGATTGCAGCTAGAGTTTCAACATAGCAACAAGGGTTAGGCACCTTAGAAAACATATAGTCCGGTGCACGGAAATGTGCCGATGCTGTTAGTTCTTTTAATGTGCTTCTTTATTTAATGTTGGCGGAACCTTTTCACCATTTGTGTTCCACACAGTCCGTCCGAGGTGCAAGAAACGACCTGGGGCGGGGGATAAGGAAACAGTTCAACTTGATCGGAACGATTTTCATGGTCGTTCGTCTGTTTTCCCCTGTTTGTCTACTTAACGAAAGCATGCTTTAGGGCAAGCACATGTTAGTCTGTTTAGTCAACGCGAGTGCAGTTGCTGCACAAAGGAAATGTGCGCTACCCACAACAAATGACTGTCAAAAATCCATCGCCACTGTTCAGGATAGGGAAATCACTATCACTATCACTGTCCTGAAAACCAATAGTGACAGTTATATGTTGACTCCACGTGGAGACTCAGTTGCCAAAATTCTGAATTCTAGTTTTATGTTTGTGTTTAATGTTTCTGCAAAGGTTCATGTTAAGCTGCTGAAAGGACTCAAGATGAAGGACCTGTGTCCTAAAAGGAGGCGGCCCAACTACACACGCGTTGACTAAGTAGACTCTACCCATCAAGCCTTGCTATAACTACCAGGGGCTGGACTGAGGCGTGGCAGAAGAGTGTCATTCACAGCTGTTCCTTCTATCGGCACGTTTCCGTGCACCCGAGTGTTTGCAACGCTGCGCCCGGCTACACTGGAGTTCTTCCTCTCCTGACGGCCACATTCTCGTCAGAGTAACACACTACCTTGATATTTTATTTCGATGATTCTCTCTACCTACCTTTTGGCCAGTTTTTGTGATGGTAGAAGGAACAATGATTATTACCTGGTATAAAGGTATATTTACGAATGATTGCTTTCGATAAAAAGAATATTGACAGTCGAGTAAGGGGAAAGCATGCGACCGGATGTCCACTGTACAGTGTCTTGTCGCACTCCGTGGCAAAAACACGCCCGCTGCATTTGAGAGTCATATCTAACCGAGAGGAACGTACCTATATTCATTTCTTCTCCCTGGAAAAGTTAATATTAGTTTTTGTTCCGCTAAAAAAATTTGCGAAAGATTGGTTGGAAGAGTCAATTACTCAATAATTTGGACATCCATCCTATAAAATCTGAAATTTTGCAAAATTGCATCACATATGTGCGGGCGTCAACTGTTGACTCGAAAAAAATTGGCCCTGTAACTCAAAATCTAATATTGTTAATGAAGTAAGGGTTCATGACGAAAAAAATTGGTTTATGTTGCGCCATTAACGGAGAAGGGTTTCTCAAAATTGCAATTTTGCGACGCTGATGTGATCCTGGCAATTGGCAGCGTCGTTAAACAAGATAATTTAATTTTGGTACCAGCATGGGGATTTTTCCCCCGCTGGGAGGTCTGGAACGGAGTGCACTCAGCCTCGTTAGGTCCCGGGGGGCATTTGAGGAGCTACTTTAAGGATAACTAGTGGCCCCAGGTCGAGAAGGCCGCAAAGCTGGCCGGGTGAGCTCGGGACGCTGACCACGTACCACCCTCCAGTACTGCACCCCACCAATGACGCCTGTGGGGGACGCAGCGGCTGGGCGGTACGCCTTGGCCCTTCATGGACTGTTGTGTTGGGGTTTAGTTTTCAGTTTTGTGTGGTTTAGCGGGAAAATGCGAGTGAGTTGGAGAATTTAATGGCGTATCGGCACGTTGGTCATGGTAGCTTAGAGGTTAGAGCAGCCGGACAGTAACCGGCAGATCCGTGGTTCAAACCCCGGGTATGGCATTGAATTTTTGAGTTTCATTCTACCCTTTCCAAGATTTTAGTTGATAGTTTGATAGGCGGATTAATTTGAATACTTTTTTTTTACTCCGGCGCAACAGCCCACGAGGGGCCAAGGCCTACCGCCCAGCCGCTGCGTCCCCCACCTCTGCCCACTACAGGCGTCATTGGTGAGGTGCAGTACTCGAGGGTGGGACGTGGTCAGTGCACCGAGCCCTCCCGGCCAGTTATGCGGTCTTTCAGACCTGGGGCCGCTACTTCTCAATCAAGTAGCTCCTCAATTGGTCCCCCCGGGACCTAACGAGGCTGAGTGCACCCCGTGCCAGACCTCCCAGAGGGGATAAAATCCCCATGCTGGTACCGGGGATCGAACCCGGGTCCTCCACGCCAGAGGCAAGCGCGCTGCCAACTGCGCAACGGAGGCGGTCAATTTGGATAATAGAAATGATATTTAATAGATAACTTAAGGCAGTGGTGACATGGTAACACCATCTTGCCGAGCACCGAAGCCTGTTGCGTGTTATTTACGAACCATGTTAACCACATAGCATGCTGATATAGTGGTGACCCTTAACGAGCTCGGTCGACCGATCTGGCTTGTGGTAATTACCTACCGCTTTTTGTGTAGCCACACATTTGCTTGCTTTTAATCCTGCACTAAGGTACCTGCATCATTGCAGTAAAAATGTGCACAACATCGCGGATAAAAACAGATGCCAAATTACCTTTGTATCTCTCCCGTTGCAGAGTTTAAGTGTGAATTATTGAACCAAGAGACACAGATAAATAAGGCCACGATTTGTACGTTTAAATCTTTCATGAAGCGAATAAATAACTAAATAATTTACTTCCTCTGCTTAACATGCTTCTCTCGGATTTATTCCTCTTTCTCCATAGAGCCACTTGTCTGTTTTTTACCCCAAAGTGTAATGTTCAGTTTGTACTCGTAAAGCACGCACACTATTTATTTCGCTCATTATCATTAAAAGGTATCCCTGAAACGTTTTACTACCTCTGTAAAAACTATTTTGTCCACTTTAGCTAAGTGCCATGGAAGTTTAACTAGAAACGGGTTCAGATAGTAAAAAAGAAGCACCCCACAGTCTCAAAGATGGATGTTTTCAAACCTGGTTAAAAGTAAACACACAACAAATGTTCTAAAAGCTGTTAATGCCACAAAATTGTATATTTTAGTGAGTTGTGCAATTCTCTTTTTGTCCATCTCCTTTCGCTGCCTGCAGAAAAGAATGTCTCGCAGTCAGTGTGATCTGATAGGGCCTTCATTTCCACAGCTCATTTTACACAATTTCCATGCAGCGGGATAGCAGCACACGAGATGCGCATAAACCCAAGCATTAATTAACAACATTTAACTACTGTTTTGCAGGAATAAAGTAGGTAGAAATGTACAGATTTATTTACTGGTTCATTTTGCGCTTCCTGAAATGCATGAAGAGCGCCTTCAATGTGTGCAACTATGGTATAAAGTTATAAACTATAAAGCCTGTGTCCTAAAGGATGATCCAAAAGACTCCGAACCGGCTGCATTGTGTTTTGTCTTATGCGTCCTCGGCACTCGTCGCCGACTGCCCCTGTCATAGAACAGCGCGGATGAAACCACACATTTTAAAACTACTTTTAAAGGTTGTACGTACCAACGTTATTAAAGAAGTTGCTGAAACTGGCCACTATCCATGCGCACCTCTTTAGGAAACTATCCATCACTCGGTATAGTTCACGTTGAGAACTGCTGGCAATTTCCTGGCGAATATTTTGTTTAAATTCTTCCAGGGTATGTGGGTTTGTCTTGTACACTAAATGCTTTAAGTTATCCCAGAGATAGAAATCGCAGATCACCTGGAAATCTTTCTGCAAATAGTACTTTCGCTTGGCGAGCTGAGTTAACACATACGAATCATAAATAAATACACGATGTGCAGTAGAAAACAAATGCTGAGCCGTAATATACTTTGTGACTAAGTATAGGACAAAATAATAAAGCACACTGGTAATAACTCAACCACATGATGGTGCGTCAGCTCAATACTGCACTTTCAGAGCATAGAAAAAACAAGTCAACCGCATGACCTTGTGTACGCAGTTGCGTTGTCGTGTTTCCGCGTGCACGGTGGAAAAAACATCCCGTAGCGGTTCCGATGTTTCTGGGTCACTCTCTATGATCCTGTCTTGTTTTATGTTAGCTTTCGAACTTTCTCAGATATTTCAATTGTGTGTTTAGTGAAAATGTATTTGACACCATAAGGATGACCTGAAGAGTAATTAGTCTGATTCCTAAGAATGTCTTTACGAATGCCTTTTTTTTTTTGACTGACTGACTGACTGAGCGTGGTGGCGCCGCGGTAACACAGGGATTCGCTTTCGGGAGGTCGTGGATTAGATCGCCGCGGCCGACCTTACTGACCCATGGGTTTTTTGGGGGGTTTCCCCGGGTCACTAGGCGAATGCTAGGAAGGTTATTTACATCCCCGGATTTCCTTTGCGTCCATTTCACTTCAGCTCTCTTTTTACTTCACCCTTCATCAGATTTCGTCAGATTTTTAATGACGTAATTTCAAAATTCAGTCCTACATAGATTCCTATATTAAACTGTAAATATTTACCCACTTAAAGTAAACAGATACTAAAATTGGAGTTGTGATCCGTGTAGGAATCGCCTTGGGAAACAGGAATACAGTGTAGGTAGATTGGTGGAGATGTGTTATGAAACTTGTGGTGGGAATTTAATCTGGCCTAAAAAGCAGTTGAGAAGTGAGCACGCATAGCGCACCGAAGTCAGGTGGGAGGCATGCATAAACGAATATGCGAGCATGTATAAAACATGGCATGAAATGCTTGCCGTTCGTAATGACTAGAACTTGTCTCATTAACGCCCTAGTTCCCTTCCCACTAGATTCAGCTTCATTAAGGACATCTTGCCAGGAAATCAGCTAGGGAGATGAACGCATGGCATACCTACCCCTCCTGAGTTCGTGGCCATTGTTCATCATATAGGAATCACATGTCCCAGAGGCACCTCGGTTTCATTAGTGACTTGACTTGACTTGACACTTATTTATCGGGAGCCCTTTTCTAGCTTTTGTCTCTTAAGTGTACACCAAGAACATAACCTAGGGTTGCTGTAATGACTGTCATTTGGAAAGGGACGTTTCTCTACAGAAATTTTAATTGAGCTTATTTATTTTCAGTAAGATTTCGCATTGAGCACAAGTTCTTATTTGAGCATAAAAACTAAACATATTCATATTTTATAGTTTCAAGTATGTCCTCTTTAAATATTATTTTCTATGAAGCTACGTTTTACCGGCCTGTTTTATTTTCAAAAAGAACGTTGCATGGCGTAACAAGAAGAAATACCGATGATTTAGTTTACGTTACCATCATGATACTCGTTCGTTCAGCACACATGGATAATGTAGTTGGTTTGTTTGAACTATTTTTTCTCGTTTTGAAAACTGAAACATTGCTGAACTTGCAGAGACGAGAAGGATATGAAGCAAGATAACGAAGAGTTTATTTCCTAGCATAAATATTATTTTCTCTATTATGTATGTTTGTACATTTGAGAAAAAATGCTTATACTGTGACATGCAACTGTCCTCCATTCTGCTGTATACATAGGTAATAGTAAGATACAAATGGTATGCGTCACGTTCGTGACGGAATAGATGATGGTGCAAAATAAGACTTATATTGCAGAAAGTATAGATTTAGTAATCTGGAGCGAATGAAATCGCTTATTATTAGGGCTCGGAAGTTCAAGCCCTAAAAAACACTGAAATATGATTGCAAGTATGCTCTTAAAAACTCGAAAATATGTCAAGAAATATGCACTATTTCATTAAAACAATTGATGTCCCTTTGCAATAAACGAGTTAGTATAAATAATAAATAAAGTTGCTTTATTCCTTAGAGGTTGAAGCAGAAGTGGTCCTGCTGCTAGTATTAACTGCTAAATTGTAGTTCATAACCAACACTTTGCACAAATTTTCAACTTTAAAACATCGTCTGTTGTCTCGCAAAACACCTTTGTGACGTGAGAAACTTCTCTCCACGTCACAAGATGTTATCAGGGCATATTTAAATGATGTTATCTGCTTCACACAGAGTCAAGTCTCTTGGTGTGATAGATGGTTTTCTTTCAAGGATGTCTAAAATATAGCACATCTGTTTATAACCAGAATTTTTTGAAATTACATAATTCACTTTCTCTTTCACTTTTTGTCCTATGCTACCAGAAACCGAACTTACAGCACATATTTTTTTTTTCAAAGACAGTAAGTGATTCATGCAAAGGAGATCCTACAGCTCCCAATGCCGTTATGGCTGTTTGTAAGAAAGAAAAATGCCCAGATATGAAGCTAAGATCCTCTTTTAACCCAGTGCCTGACAGAATATTTTGTAGTACAGTTTCTATTGATGAAGCATCTTTCAAGTCCAATGAATTAACATCATCGAGTATTTCTATGTGCTCAGGATAACATAAAACTAATTCGACCCATGTTCCCCATCGAGTTAACACCGGTGCAGGAGGAAGTCAAATATTAGGTGCTGTTGATCTAAACAACTTAACTCTTTTAGGAGATTTAACAAAACTTCTCTTTGTACTGGACACAAATCTATCTACCAATCGGAAAGAATCACGTGTTGTCTCAGAAATGCAACGAAGAGCGTGTGCCAAGCAAGTTATATGAATTAAGTTAGGAAAAATACCTTTCAGAGTTTGTCCTGATTTTACCATATTATACAGATGAAAAAAAGAATTAAAAAAACACAAAAATCATTAAAATATGCAATATAGGGGCTATAATATTGAAATATTATGCATCTATCAAAAATCAAGAAAATATGCTGTTATATACACCATAAAATCATGTCCAAATAACTGAAAATTCCATAATTCGTGCACATAATGTAAAAGCATACATTTTAACCTCTATGGAAAAACATGCAAATGCATGAACTTCCTAGCCCTACTTGTTATAATATTGAGTCAAACGTATCGAATTTATTGTAGATGTAATGGTGAACAAGGCTGCTAAGTCGGAGGATTTAATAGGTCTGCATCAAGCTCTCTCAGCAAAACATTGTGGAAGTTACGAGCCATCTCAAGACATCCCTGGCCACATTCCAGTATTGTCCCCCATTGACTGTTGACTACTAATCCCTAGCAGTAAACCAAATTACAGTGCATATAGCATTAAACACAGAACTGGCCGTATCTTCTAACTACCATTGGACGTGCTATCACCATCCTCAAGGAGGACCTCAAGGGAGCTGGCAACAAGAGCTTATCGAGGTTTCCTCTTTCCTCTTCTCACTCTGCACGAGTTTAATCAATTGCAGACGGATGTTTGGCAAGCTGCTTGTTCGTTCCGCATTAAGTTTATCAGCATTGCCTTAGACTTACTTCAGCGTGGTATTCCATACAATAAGAAGGGCATTGCTTCTTAAGTGGAGCGTTTTTTCGGTTTTCGTCTCAGCAATGATTACTTTAAAGAACTCGAACGACGTACAAAGTTATTCTAACAATTCGGTGCTAGATAAAAATTAGCAACATTTGAGGTCTTCAAACTTAAACAGTAGCAGAAAATGTGCAATTGGAATGTACATGAAGATAGTTGATAGCTCTGCGAATCAGAAAAGCACAATTAGAGACAAGTTTGACAGTTCCTTAAGAATGGGAAAACCCTTCCTCTGGAGGTGTATTAGAACTGAATGCAATTTAGTTCCAGGAACAAACATTACCCAAGATATGTCTTGACATTTCAAAACAAAACATTGAAATATTTTTTATATGAAGGTAGGAAATAATAAAATGGGTACCTGCTCAGAAGATTCTGATAGACAGGTATCTTGAAGAGATCTTCAAGGTAGTAAATTTCCAAGAAACACATCATTGGAACGTTATCCTTGCCGGAGAACTGACAGTGTAGAGGCTGCAAAATAGTGAATGACACATATCTAAATTGGAGCGTTATATTGAGATCGGCAAAGTATAGAAATTGCAGAAAAGGTGTCACTGAAGAGACGTGGAAGATAGTGAATATATAATTGAAGAGTTAACTGGTAGATCAGCAAGGTAGAGAAAACATATGGGCTGTGCTCAAGGTGGTGAATTTGCAAGATGCACATCATTGGAGCGTTAGATCAAGGTAGATAAATTGTTAACTGAAAAGCTACAAAGTTACGAAGTGCCGAGAAATATCATTGGCGAGGTATCTGACGAATCAGCAAGGTGGAGACGTTACAGGAAAAGTGTCAGTGAAGAGATATCAAGGTATGGGAGCATCAAGAGATATCTCTCAGAAGGTGAGCAACTTAAGTGATGGTGCGAAAAGTGTTATGGAGTTGGCAGTATGTGTTTAACTGTTGGAGAATGCTCAAGTGGCAGTATACTGTCCAATCTATTCAACTGCGAATTGGTTTAATAGGCAATAAGAAAGGTTTTGATATTGCGACAGGTGTCAAGGAGGTTGGTCGTTCATAAGGAGAGGAAGGGAATGGGTTTGCTCCGCCCCCCTGCCCCCCTCTTTAAACCCACGTGACGGCCGTATCTCCACGCCTCCTCCTTTGTCTCATCCCATTTCTAATCCAAACAAACTTATGTTGTACTTGCCGACATGCTATCAAAAAACGGGTAGGGGCGGACGGCTTCTTCGGAAGGGGAATAGGAGAGAGCGGGGGGTTTGATAAGGAGGGGGGCCTCAGGATACCTGCTTCTCCTACACCATTCACAAGACTATCGATGTTGGCGTGACAACAGGCAGTACAATTTCTGCATCAAAACAGGGCTATTCATTTGTCACGCTGCCCTGGCGCTGTATCGAATAAATTACTGGCACCTTCTCCAAGCAGCAACACAACGTGGACACTTGAGTTCCTTCGTTCCTTCGTCAGTTCCCACGTTCAGACAATACTTAGGAGCTTTTCGCCTTAATTAGAACACTTACATACACAAGATGATCATATCCTGTTTGTATAATTGTTTTAACACAAGTCAATGGCAGCTGTAAGCTATTTGCTATATCTGATGCAAGTAATGTTTGCCATCTTGTTGTGTTGTCCATTTTATAATCAGACTCAGATCACAACTAAGGTGTTCACAGCAGTGAAGCGGAACCAGCTCCTATCATGTGATTTGCTCCACATGGGGAAAGTATTCTTATGTCTCTGGCTAAAGCGAATCGCATCATATATCATATATATGGTATTTTTTCGGCCGTTAAGGGTTTTGAAAAATATCAGAGTGCACTTAATTAGCAAAATCCACACTTCTGCTCGCGTTATTGCTTAAATTCCGAAGTGTAGTTTCTTCCTTATTCTATGTCTCTTTCGTATTCTTTCCCCTCCCATTCCCCCTTCTTTCTTCTCCCTTTCTTTTCCATTACACCTTATGCCTCCCTTTTTATTCCCTTTCGCACTCTCACGCTTCGACCTCACCCCTCTCACATGCACCCTTAGTGCAACGTAAGTGTAACGTATTTTCAAAATCGTTAACACAAGCACTATTTATGTGTTGGAAACAGGCACCTAAGGTTCAACTAAAGGCATAAAGGAAACGTTCCATTAAAATTCTTCACAAATTTATAATTTCCCTCTTTCTTTTACTAACAGAAATTCGATTCATTACATTTAAATGCCTCTCAGAGTGGTTTAGGTTAGTATTCTGGTAAATTGATCGGGAATTTACAACTCAGTTTCGCTTTTCTCGCCAATTGGCAGCTGCAAAATAAGTTTCTATAACAGAGGATGAAATTACGAATGTGTGAACACAATGATAATTCGTGTGCTCCAATTTTGATTCTATGTTAACTGAAACCTAAGTTTAATTTAACAGTTGAACTGTGCATTAGAAGCAAAGACAATTATTTGCAACTCCGTACGATCTATTTAAAACATCTGATGTGTGGCACTCACATGACTTTCTCCACTCCTGTAATAACTATTCTTACAAACTCTCATCTCTATGTCTTCTTTGTGTTAGCCGAGATAAACATTTACAGAAATCATCTTATTGTTTACCTTCAAGCAGGTACAAGGAGAATATGGGAATACAGTAGACTTTGAGCGATAGTCAAATCTTTTAGAGCTTTCAAATTCTTTGCATGGCTAAGATATAAAAAAGTGAATAACGATGTTCCATTTGACAGAAGTATAACTTCTCCAAAACTCACAAATAACAAGCAATATCTCCGAAATGGGTCACTCTACAATAAAATTTATTCACACATAAATTGTGTGTTTTAGGAAGATGTACATGTTTGTATAGTAAGGTTTCGTCTATCTCTTACGGTTTACCAGTTATAAAAAAAAAGTCATCCAGAGTAAATAGGACTACATGGACTATAGGAATAAAATTCAAGATATACATTTCACTTGCCATAAAAATATCTTAAACATACGGCATTTTAATGAAAATACTTAGAGCCATTTTCAAGAAAATAAAATTTTTCGAAATTTTCCATATAAAGGATAGTTTAGGGTGGAGGAATTTTCTTCAAAATCTTCGTGTCGCATCCTTCTAAGACATTAAACTTAAATGGCAACTTAACCGATTTTTTGTTTTTGAGCTATGCTGTCCACAGATTGACTGACACACACACACACACGCACGCACGCACGCACGCACGCACGCGCACACACACATCTTTTTCTAAAAATGCTTTTTTTTTTTTTTTTTTTTTTTTTTTTTTTTTAATTCAGGGGCCTCAAAACATTCCCTGTGAAATCTCGACATCGAATTTTTGGGTGGAATACAATACTTCCTAAAAAAGACTTGCTCTTCAGTTTGCTGAATGAAATATCTATGTTGGAAATTTGTGTGGGGGGTAGGCCTCTTGAGTTGAAATGTTGGAAGGGTGACGCCCCTGTTGGGGGGGGGGGCAGAAATTGACTTGCCCCCATAAGTCGGCGCCTAGCTTGCGACTACAGCGCGTGTGGAAGGTTCCCTATCGAACCATGGGACCAGGTCTGTTGCGAAGGTAACGGTGGCAGACTCTTCCTATCAAGCTTGCATCCCTGTTCGCCTTTCTGCTCCCATGTATCTTTTATATAGCTATATGATTACCTCTCAACTCCACCCCTCGTGCCCATTATCCTCTAGGCCACTGATAGCAAGAGTACGCGGAGAGAGGAGTTGGATAGGTAATTTTATCGGTTATTGCAAGGTGAAGACATCGTGTGTTGGGGGTTGGGGAAGGAAAGCAGAAGTGGCCTTATTGCGAAGTTGTGAACGAAAAGTTGGTAACCAGGAAACGACTGCAGTGTTTAGCGGAAAAGGAAGTGTGAGCTACTTTTGCATATAGGTAAGCTTAATATCGGAAAACGGTCTAGAATTGTGTGTCAGCAAACTACGTATTGGTTCCTACTCCTACAAAGTAATTTTGCTAATTTTGTTACAGAATTTGTACAAACTAGTATCTTGTTGAAGGGAAAATTCCGGAACAGCCGTTTACCTTTAACGCAATGCGCCTGTGAAGAACCTAAACATTCACAATTTGCATTTGAGCAGCCCGAAATTTGTATTACAGTACGCCCATTTATGGCAGACAAAATTTAATGGCGGTTTATAGCTGACCATTACTATTCTCTTTCCTGTTGTGCAAATAAATGTTGTGGGTGCAACTGAGATTTATATCGCCAGCTCTACAGCATGATCTCACAGCATGTACAACACCGCAAGGTGTGGCAAGCCTCTTATTGGATTTTGTGTTGAGTCACCTGCCATTAAATTTTTGCCAGTCATAATATAACGATCACATACAATTTATTGAAGTTATATTAATGTTTTTGTTCCGGATTTAATTAATTAAATTGTGCTAAAATTTGTTCACTTTTTTTTAGATCCTACTATGGGTTTTATTTTGCCTTTAACAGACAATTATAAATGAAGATATGCTAGAAAATAAATATAAGCCTTTTCCATTTTAGCATCTTTAGTTTTTATACATACTGATACCACCACCACCTACCCCGGGGCAGAACAGCCCATCTCGGCCAAGGTCTACCGCCCGACCGCTGCGTCCAGCACAGGCGTCACGAGCGGGGTGCAGTACCAGAGGTGGGGCGTGGTCAGCACCCCGGTTCCTCCCGGCCGGTTATGGGGTCTTCTCGAAGTATAAATTACACGCATGAAGTTTTGCTGAAAATCGGT
This sequence comes from Tenodera sinensis, assembly GCA_030765045.1. Taxonomy (NCBI): domain Eukaryota; kingdom Metazoa; phylum Arthropoda; class Insecta; order Mantodea; family Mantidae; genus Tenodera; species Tenodera sinensis. The sequence continues at coordinate 38,288,820 of CM060962.1, forward strand.
CAAACATTTTAACACGTGGAACTTTTTAAGTAATGAAAAACACTGAAAAAAAAAAAAAAAAAAAAAAGAGCAAATCCACGTTTTAAATTGTAATGCGAAATACAGCACTGTGTTCTGAAGTGTTTCGAAGACCACACATAGTCATAAATACTGCCCATATTAGTAAATAAAAAATGACGAATGAAATTATGTGGTATAAATACAGTAAAAAGCAAAAAATTTAGTTTTTGCACTTTTTCCAGATTTCATCCAAGTTTACTATAGATGCATTGCGTTAATAGTTTCCTTACAATGATTTTCTAATAGCTTAGTTACTTTAGGCTGATTTTATGAATAAAACGCATACTATTGATTCTTTGGAATTATTAAATAGGAATTTCGATTTGGTAAAATCACTGAGATTTCGAGCGGTGGATGTTTGTGTCTTGTTCTGGTAGAACCCGAAGCACCACTCACGATATTACGCTAGCTGCAAAGATTCTTCTCTCACCTCATCTTTGTGTCTCTTTCTGTGCATTGTTAATGTCATGTGATGTTCCAAAATTCTTAGTAAAAGTTATTCTTAAACGTAATTAAGATTTAATAAAATGTTTTATGTGGAACTTTGTTTCCAGGATAAAATGACTATAATATCTTGAATAATTAATTTTACTGGTTGATGCACAGTGGCGAAGAATGCGTAATTGCAACCTCTAAAACTATGTACAAGGCTGTATCATAATTGATAACACAAACGTACACGGCTGACAGCAGACGCAAATAGAAGCAAAAAAGTCAGAGCAAACATGGGTCCGCAAACAAGCGTTTTGCAAGACAACCGCAAATGTGTGGCTACGAGCCGCCAGTGACTCCATTGTTTTCAACATGGTGTGCTTTACTCCTTGCGTTACGCGGTCCGAGTTGTGCCCTTTGTTTCTAAAACTGAACATTGCTGAGAAGTGGCGTTTTACTCCACCACAGAACCTACGGGACGAATGTCTTTACACAGTCACTTGTTTGCTCTGTAGTGTGTTCAGAATAGAACATACATACCTACTTATAGTCAGTGTTGCCATGTCTGTTGGACTTACTATCAGTCAGCTGAACAGGTGTACCATTCTTATGGGATATCTGGGTTAATGAACCGGTTTGCCTACTGATATCGCAGTTTTCACCATCTGTGAAATTTTGAAAATCTACAGTTTTCATTGGATTGATTTGAAATTTTAACACAACAATCACTATATAGTGAGGAGTAACTGGGCTAAATTTCATACATTTAGTCAGATTAGTTGCTAACATATTAATATTTTTTTATATTTTTTAAAATATTTGTATAAATGGTTCCCCATGATGCAATTTTGATTTGAAAAACTTAATAATTTTCAGTTATGTCCTATGATAGAATGTTAGCAAATTGATGAGATAATTTCTTAATCTTGTTATTAGTTTGGATAAAAATAAATTTTAAAGTTTAAATTCATAATTTTTTTCATTTAAATTTCGAAATGTAAACTTTAATATTTAATTACTCAGCAGTTATTCACGTTATGAAAAAAATTATCTCGGCATTTCTTTTTAATGTTATTCCTAAGCAGGTACACCAAATTTCATGCATAAGTACTGAAAATTGCATCGTGTGGAGCATTTTAAAGAGCAAACAGTGCTAAAAATTGAAACTTGGAAAAACTAAGTTTGAAGTAATAGCAAGGTTAATGGAACTGTATAGATTTAAATGGACATGACCACTTACAACCAATCAGTTAGGCGGCCACGTGACATAGTTAAAAAGGCCGTAAGGCTGTAAAAAGCCTATCAAAATAAAGCAGAAGATTTAAACTATTTGATAAAACAAAAATCCATTTTTGACAATTTTTTAAATTTTTAGCCTTTTTACACAGATGGGTATCCTTAACAAGCATTGCGCCTGAACATGTGTTAGGGAAATAATGGGTTAATAGCAAATAACTTGGTATAATATGATGGCAATTAAGGAACAGAGGAAAAGAATGATACGTGAAGCATTTGATATTAATTTTTTATACTTGCGATAAAATTACTTTTAGTTTGGCAAAACTCGTAGGCTCTTCAGACTGGCCTCATTTGATGTGATTGTTATCAACAAAACTTTGAACAAAGTGAAATTCACAAGGGTTTTAAGAAAATGCCCAAACAAAGACTTGCATCAACCCATCCAGTCCTTGAACATTTCGTTATTTTCAAATAATTTGTCCCAATGAATTAAGAATAAATAATGTTGAGTTGACGGTTGCACAAATGTGTCAGAAATAATGGCCTTAAGGGGAAGTAGTCTGGCATTAATCCAGGAATACAGAAGCAACACGTTCCTACCGGAGCTCGAACTCTTGCCAAGCAGATATTCCATGGCATTTCGTTGGCGATCTTGCGAGTACTTTCCCCGGAATATATTACTTTGTAAATAAACCTAAACAACGTCTGTTACATTACTGAGAAAGTGTGAAGCCAACCAGCGATGTTTTGTACTGGAATACTACCAAGGAGCTTGATTCAGTAATGGGACAGCTTGGAATTAATTCAAGAATGAGATTAGATAGCCGTCATCTAAATGTGAAACTCAACAGAAAATATTTTATGAAATAAAAAAGAAAAGGAATTAAAAAACCCACATTCGTGAAATGTGTGTATCCTCTAAGAGAATTGGAAAACCAACAACAGTAGTGCATTTTTATGGCTGACACAACATTTAATGGCGACTGGCAGGAGGAGCTGGTCAACACAAAATCCAATCATAGGCTTCCATCCTTGCGGTGTTGTACAGCTAAACACGTTGTGAAATCATTCTTTAAAACCGGTGGTATAAACATCATTTGCGCCCACAAAATTTATTTGCACAACAGGAAAGAGAGTAGTAGCGGTCATTAAATTTTGTGTCTGCCATAATAAAATGTATCACACTGGCCATGTGTATATTGTTTTACAATTAGACTGACATCGCAACTAACTAAAGTGGAACCAGCTCCTGTCACGTGATTTACTCCATGTGGAGATGTTCTGATGTCTCTGATTGGTTAAGGTTAGGTATGTCTATTTTTGAAGTGGATATCACATACAGAAGGAAAATGTCGGAAGGCCTTATTAGCCATTTGCGCTTAGGCATCAGTATTACGCATTACAAAAATACTACACTAAAACTGAATACAATCAGAACGACTCTGGAAAAACATTCATGATTGTTATATTAATGAACAGTGAAATGGACATTTGAACTTTTGTATGCATATATGAGAGGTCAGCAGTTGCATTTTAACTCCCTATTCAATATTACAGAGGGTCAGTTTTTTAGGAAAAAAGAGCCAGATTGCATCCAGAACATTGCAAAGCTGCATTGTATGGCCTGAATAAAAACATTCATAAAGCTACTGTCGAGAAACGGTTTTTATTTACTAGGATAACCCGCAGCTCTGCTCGCGTTACTGCCGAGATTTTTGTTCACTCTTCCTCCCTCTTTTTCGCCTTCTCCTCTACTATATCTCTCTTCCCTCCATCTCCTTCTCTTATCTCCCTCTGCTTCTTTATCCTTCTCTATGCTTCCCTTTTTTCCATCTCTCTTCCTGTTCCCTATCTCTTCCTGTCTCCCTCTCCCCTCCTTCATTGCCTCACCTCTCTTCCTCTCTCCCTTCACCACATTCCAAGATTGTAGCTCGCCCTTCTTTTCCTGCTAATGCCATGAACACAATAGAGGGATCCTCTCAATATACTGTTAGCGAAAGAATGTGCTGTTGCCAAGTCATTTACAGTTGTGCATTCAGAGTGTTCTTAAAGATTCTGCTTGTTGAATTATACCTCAGAGCGACCGAAGTAAAAGACATGACAACACCGTCCACGCGGCCAGTTGACACCCTAAAAGGCAGTGGAATGAGTGAGTAAATGCGGTTTAAGGGCCCGTCGACAAAGAGATCATTTAGGTCCGAAGTCAAAATGTAAAAAACCGCAAAACATTCAAAGTGCCAGCAGTAAAGGTTAAAAATTAAAAGTGAAAGTTAAAACGCTTAAAGCATTAAAAGCGTGAGTGTTAAAGTAGATAAAACAGTAAAGAGGTAAAGCGCTAAAACAAAAGAGCAAACAATACGAATAAGAGTTCACGTTCTAAAAAACCGCAGCACCTGAGCTACAGATACAAGGTCATCGCCGAGAATTGACCGCAGTGTAACACCCAGGCCACGAGCGTATCGCGGACAATCAAGCAGAACATTGGGATGAGGAAGGCCGTTTAAGCATGGTCAATACTATACCTCATGTATTGTGAAAACTGGTTTCCTATGTTGTTACGAAAAATGAAAACGCATAGAAAAATGTTAACACTAACTAGCCAGCCTATACTTCTTCCTCAAGGTGTTATACGATCTCAACTTGTCTGTTTCCGCTGTTAACAGGTTTACATATACAAATAATAGCAAAGGAAAATGTGTGTGTTAGCCATTTAAAAAATTAATCACAAGCGAGAAAACTCCGGAATTTTACTTTATGGTATTCAGATGCCACATTTCGTCATTCTTGTGTATGAAAACGAAACATGCATACAGACATACAAACACCAATTTTAAAAATATATAAGTATGTAAACGTACAACGATTAATGAAGTTGTATACTTGACCGCCAAAGAAAATCTGTCTGCAGTTCCGGTCTATGCCACATTATTTATCGCTGTACGAAGGTGTGGCTATTTCTTTGGTTCTTTTAGGAAATGCACCCTTGCACCGTGGCCTAAAACATCCACTGAAATGGCCATGGTTTCATACAACGATAAATAACGTGGCATAGACCGGAGAGCAGAGAGATTTTCTTTGCTCCTGTTTGTACATCTCAGAAAGCCCTCATGCCATTAAGCAGTTCCAATGTTATGAGACACACACACACACACACACACACACACACACACACACACACACACACACACACACACACACACACACACACATATACAGTCTTTCATGTACAAGGATATAGTTATTATTGTGACATAACTCACGTCGTCTCGCACTGTCGTAGCCTAGAGGTAACCCTATTGTGTCCGAGTTCGATTCCCATTCCCTGCACATTAATCAGGAAGGATCTCCCCCCCCCTCCCCCTCCACCCTCCCCCCTCCCCCTCCCCACCCCGCCCCACGTCGTTGTGAAAGCACGCACAGTAGAATAAAACACGCACGCAGACATTATGCCCGTACACCTTTTTAATTACACCTGCAGGCTATCGCTACGCCTCATGCATAAAGTTCTTTATTAAAACTTTTAAAAATTATATATTTGTGCTGACATAAGACATTAATGTGAAGTTATCCAAACTTGTGCAGGGTCTGCACAAAGTAATCCTTCGTTTTTGTCGTCATCTATAGGTTTTATAAAACTGCGTCGTTTTTCTCCTTATTTGTGGGTTTGGAATAAATAAGTCATGACTGTCGTATATAGTGAACTAATTTGATGCCGCATATCGCATTTGTTCGCACCTATATGTTCTGTATTTTCGCAAAGAGCCACATGCATTACTGTGAAACTTGTTTTACCAGACATAAGGGTTATGGTTGTTATTTCTTGCAGCTGATTCTATGTACAAAGAAGAATAGAAAATGTCAATACTGTTTTAAACTTTAAACACTTATTTCAGCAATTAAAAGGTGTTATGCGTAATTTTCATTGCCTTATATATCACACATGACTGATTAGAGCAAGCTTTATGGAAGTACAAAATGGTAAAAACCATCTAATCTCAAGTTTTTTTACTTTCTCTACTACTATAGTAAGTAGAAGTATTGTATTCCACCCAAAAATTCTATGTCGAGATTTCACCGAAAATATATGTCTTGAGGACGCCTGAAAAAAAAAAAAAAAAAAAAAGAAAAAAAAAATTACAAAAAGGTTCCTGTGTGTGTCAGCCTCTCAGTCTGTGGGCAGCATAACTCAAAAACAAAAACTCGGTTAAAAACCAAAGTTGATTTTTAAGTTTAACATGTTTTAAGGATGCGACACGAAGATTTTGAAGAATATTCCTCCACGCTAAACTACTCTTTACATAGAAAATTTTTCGAAAATTTGGATTTTATCGAAAATGGCTAACGATTTTGATTAAAATGTCATATGTTTAAGATATTTTATTACAAATGAAATGTATATTTTGAATTTTCTGGCTATAGCCCATGTAATCTAGTTTTTTCTGGGTGATTTTTTAATAACACGTAGACCGTAAGAGATAGGCCAAATCTTACTATCCAAAAATGTAGATGTGGCTTAAAACTCACAATTTATGTCGAAATACTTTTTTTTGTAGAGTGAACAATTTCAGAGGTATACCATGTTATTTGTGTGTGTTTTGGAAAACTCACACTTTCGTCAAATGGAACATCGTCATTCATTTCATTTTTTAGGTTAACCGTGCAAAGAGAACGGAATTTGAAAGCTTTAAAAGAGTTGACCATCGCTCAAAGCCTATTGTATTCCCATTTTCCCCTTCCACATACAAGGAAATAAATAATAAGGTAATTTCTGCAAATGTTTCTCATCTAATACGAAGAAGATATAGGAATAAGAGTTTGTAAGAATGGTTAGTACAAGAGTACACATCAGATATTTTTAGTATAAATTTCGTTACTAATACTCTACGTTGTTTTAATTTTCTTTCATTAGATTTTTCAGTACAAATGAAATAAGTTCTCTTGCCCATTTATTGAAAGTTTGAGCCCATTTACTTCAGTTTATTAGGTTTCCTTTAAATGTTACTTCAACAACCCTTTTATGCGTTTTCACTTAATAACCTGAACATTTTTTGTCTGAAATCTATGAAGTAGGGACGATAACTATATTTCGTTTTTACCTATATTGGATGCATAATAAGTACCTAAACGTTTAGAATGAAATATCACATTTTATTGTGTCACTCAAAACTAAACAAGTGCCTATGTTTTAATTTCAACAGCCTTCACTTAGTTAAACATTTCGCTAAAAAATGTATGAAAACCATGTCTCGAGAACACACTTAGCAAAGTTAATATCATTCCCGTAATGCAATAACCTATTCGCAAGGGTATCGGAGACCGACAGTGCATGCTTCTCTGCAGCGACCCTAATTTTATCCCTCGAGTGTTATTTTCGCAGCACCTCAAAGGGAAGGGGAGTTGTTGCCAAAGATATCTGCATTTCAAAGCGTGTTTCTACAACTCTATGAAAGATAATATAAGTGTGTTCATAAACTTTTCAGTGTATCCTTCTAGATCTACCTTCAGTTGGAAAGATATCATCTTTCCACTCCACATAACCTACATTAAGTCTGCGTAATCAGGCAGAAGGTAAAAGACAACAATCGAAATATCTTATTATTATTATTATTATTATTGAGCTTTGTCCCTAAATTTTGATTTTAGTCAACCTCCAAACATCAGTCTCAGCTCACGTACAGGATTATCAATATGATATACCTACTTGTAGGTGCTTTAAAATAGAAGTAATCACTGTATGTTTTCCTCTTCTTTGTTTTTCTTCTTCTGCACTTCAGGGATTTGGTATTTCTGCAAGTTCGTCTTCGCATTCAAACAATTTCTTCCCATCTTCTTCTAGAACATCCCAGATCTCTTCTACGAGGATTGTATCTTCTTATTAAAACGGGTATTCTTTTTAAACTCATTCTATTTATATGTTCTTTCCAATTCTGTATAATTTCTTCTATTTTATCTTGTAATTTGTATGTGGCTACTTCCTCTCGAATTGTTTCATTCCTTATTAAATCTCGTCCAGTGCATTCTGTAATTCTTCTTAAAAATCTCAATATCGTTCCTCACCTTGTTTTACTATTTAAAGTTATTGTTATAGTTCCGCACATTTGCTGGAACTCAGTTATCTTGTTTCCTACGTCCTTGTCTAAATCGTAGCTTACTTCACAACCTAAATATTTAAAATCTGAGAGCTGTTCCAGATATTTATTTTCAATAGTTATTTCTGACCTTGCCGGATATTTTCCTCGATGTGCCATTATTTTTGTCTTTTTTATGGACATGTTTAAATCATATTCCTTCCCAATAAATACATGTTGTACAGGGATCGTTGGAGGCTCTCTTAATTATCCTCTATTATTGCCTTCTAAAATATGCAATTACCTATTAGTTTTGATAGCACTTGTGTCTATTACTATTCCTTTTGCAAGAGTCTGCATTCGTGGTAGGAGTTAGTGAACACAACATACAACCAGAGGCTTGCCGGCCCTTTCTAAATTGTATAAATCAACACGCTGGAAATATCATTTGCTCGCACAGCACGAAAGAGAATAGTAGTGGTCAGTTATCAGACGGCATTAAATGTTGTGTTTACCATAGTGAAATGCAGTTCACTTGGGTAGAAGGTACATTGTGGAGCTTCCATAATCGCCGAGTTTGGACTTACCTACCGGCGCCACATTTATTGTTTGTGTTCCTTTGTGTGTCCGATGTTGTAGCAGCCTAGGCTCGGCTCTGCTCTTCTTTTTTATGTATACAGAGCAATGTGTTCTGCTCGGATGGAAATCTGGCCATCAGAGGACAGCTTCCGTTGGCCGATGTGGTTGCGCACATCAAAGTTGCCTCTCCCTCCCCCCTTTTTTTGCCTTTTCTTTTTACGCGGAGTGCGAGCAAGGTCTGTTGACCGCCTGCAAGCCTTTTGAAGTCAACTCAGACGCGGATTTTGACTTGTGTTAGATGGGGTGATGTATACGCGGTACGGGATTGAGGCATGCGAGTTGGAGATGGTGGCAGCAGCTTGGGGAGAGCTAATTGGATTCCGAGGCACCAAGCAGATTGGGGGTAGTCGCTGCCGACACCTCCACTTCCACCCTCACCCACCCGCCCGCCCGCTTCATCTCATTCCATCTCCTCTATGTACCTTCTATGCTGGACCGAACTGTCACCTACAGAGTTTCGTCTTTCTTCATGCCCTTATCTGTAACTGCTTTAGTCCTTTCGAAAATGCAACTTCTGTGAGTCAGTTATAATACGTAAGCTTTCATATCCTTTGAACGCCCTTATCAGTCGAGATTCATTTAACCTCATTGTTTTGTTATGAACTTTTCTTTGTCTGCGAGAGTGTAGCAATGTAGCACTGAAAATTTCACTTTAATTTATAACTAACTTTAACCATTTGCCATGTTGTTTAAAAAAAATTCATGTAACAAAATATTTTGAATTTGTCCAACACTTTTTCTTGTTAGCGTTTTGAAAACATTCAGAGCTTTTCTTGATTTTTTTGTATTGCTTTGCGTGTTAGGACATAACTTTAAAGGAAATGATTGTTTGGAGTTTAGGTAACAAAACATAATACTTCTGTTTTCTCCGTTTGTTGGTTTAGATTAATTAAATTAAAACTATATTTGATTATTTATGAGCAAGCTTACTTCAGTATTTTTAAGTTTTCGTAACCTATTAATGCAGAGAAAGCCTTTCCTTATTAGTTGTTCTGTAAAATTCGTTGCTGAACAAGAACATAACGTTTGAACCTCATTTTAAATGCATAGATAACCATAAAATGTAAATCAGAAATTCAAACCAATGATGAAAATTAGGCATAACCAGTGATCCGGAAATGTTCTGTTCTTTACGGTATTCCGGTAAATATTGTGGTTCATATACATTATTTTATGTGTGATTCCTAATATGGAAAAAGAATTAAAAAGTATTTCTGAACTTTACTAAGGGCATTATTTCCCTTTGAAACTAATGTA
>CM060962.1:38303514-38358514 GCA_030765045.1 Tenodera sinensis
AATTGGCAAAAAAAAAAAAAAACAAAAAAAAAAAAAAATCTCAAAGAAACGAGATTACGCGAAAATATACATTTTTAAACTGCATCAGCTGTAATCACTATTTGCACAGTAAAATTAAACATTTTTAGGCATTTAAACCCTACATCATGGTATTAGAAAGAAAAGAAAAAAATTAAGAGCGATTTTTCAAATGTGTTTAAACATTCAGTATGTGGCAGTGTATGTACCCTTAAGGTTATATTACTGAACATTTCAAATTCAGAACTAAATGTGCTAGCTTTTATAAAATTAATACCATAAGTGTAATGTAATGCAGATATGTTACAGCCTAAATATCATCCGTTTTGGTCTAATAGTTTAGATATTATGATCAAATTTGTTGACTCTTTTTACGTCACTAAAAAGTCCCCCACGACAAAAAATTTTAAATTTTGCTCTAGGTTTCTCTATGTCTCATTTAGTTCAGGCTCCAATTTCTTTTTTAATTTGCTTATTGCTTAAAAATTGTAACTTCTGTGTTTGAAAGTTAAAAATATATGCTTAGACACACCTGACAATGAAACAGAGCTATTTGTGAACATGTGTAGCAAATTTCATTTGCGAGATACAAAAACTGCTCCACAAGCAACTTTTTAAAATACACGTGACATTTAAACAGGTGGTAGGGCATTTGAAAACAGCATTCAAAGGCAAATTATCTCATTTTCACATTCAGAAATGTCTAAATTATTTTATAGAATTAAATAAAAATATGCTGTGTTTTTCTCGATTATATAACATTTCAGTTATACATGTCCTTAAGTTTTACAAGGTTGAAGTTCAGTTCGGTTCGTCATCTATCTAGGTACTTTGAAACTGTGCGGTTCTACTTTTCCGAAATTGCTTTCCAATTTGCAGTATTTCATATCAGAGTATTGTTTTCTTTTTTTATCACGAGTGGAAATGTTTAGAAACGAACAGACACATAACATAATAGAATTTGGAAGGAATTCGTGATAATATGGTCAAAATAATGGAATAAAACTGGAAACTGGACTTTCAATAAACACCTTAATTGTTACACACTACATATAGTAAGCTAACTGTAGTTTATCGCACTCGTTTCATGAATTGCAACGAACCAACGATGAGCAGTTACCAATGGAGTTGGGGAAGGGGGAAAAAAGAGAAATGTATTCGTCAATTTATTAGAAATGTTAGCTGCTTGTCAATAAATGCTGTCGCTGTCCCTCTTTAAATGCAGCCCTTTGTGAGAGATATGACATCGGAATGTAGCAGCGAATATCAGTGTTTTGGAGGGACTCCACGATGTCCACGATTTATTGTTGTTTATAATTTGGACTTTTTAATCTGTAGCACGATTTGGCGCTTCAACTTCCGCGTGGCCTTGCGGATTTGCATGATTGTGATATATGTTCTATGGTCTGCACACTTCTTTCCACGTCTGCTGTTTGAATTACCCGGGGTATTTATTGCCATTGGCCTATTGGATACATATGAACTTATGTATATGCTAATGCACTCATAGGATTTAAGCCGGCAGGTTCTAAAGACATTATTCAATCCCCTGCATCTCTCGATAGTGTTTATTTTGTTGAAACTGACCTGTCAGCTGTAAATCCCGGCTACAGTAAATTTGCACGATAATTACACTTAACCCGTGCCCGTACCGATAATACGGTTTCCCTGCCCGCTCCTCCCCTCTAACCTGGTGGCGAAAATGGGCAGCGCCGGGTGTGTCTGTAATGCGCGCAGTTATGCACGCGCCTGTGCGACATCTGCTTTAATTATTACACCTAGCGGTGCTAATCGCCCGAACTGAACTGATATTACTTCAAGTCCGGTATCCGAAACGCGTAAGCCGTAATGAGTTGAAGGCTATCTCTATATCGATTCCCAAGTGGGGAAATCTCCATCTCAGAAATCTCATTTGCTTTCTTCATTACTTGTCAGGCTTTCCTGCGCTTCTTCCTAATTCCGTAGCTGCCGAAGCCCCTGCAATCTCCTACAATATTGTGTGCGCTTCCAAGCAACGCTTCACTGTTTGGTGTGGCACTTACTACGTCATTTCCCTAGCTTCTACACTTTTTTCACTAAAAGCTCTCTATGACACTATTACCGCATATATTTACAGTTTTTGCTTCCTGAAACCCCCTCCCCTCCCCTCCTCTCCCCTCCCAAAAGGAATCATCGAGCTACCCGACTTGCACACCGAGCGGGATGGCTGAGGTGGTGACGTCTGTGGCCCGCATTCGGGTGGTAGTGGGTTCGACCCCCTTGGCCGCGCACTGTGCCATGGGTTTTTCCCGTGGTTTCCCCATGTCACTTCGGCGAGTGCTGGCGTGCATTCCTTTCCCATCATTTCTCATTTCTTCCATTGTCAACTTTCAGGTTTGGTTGTAGAGCGGTTCGTTCCGGTGTTAGCGGGCAGATGGCATAGTTGCTTGCGCATGGAAACTCTTCCCTGACCGCAAGGGTCGCCTCGTCGCCCTCTCCCTGGGTGGAGGACACGCTTCGGTTGTGCGGCAGGTGACATCTGGAACTGTTAAGGACTTCTATGCCTCTCTGCTGGCTCCCATCTCTGAAAAGCCTCCGGTCTCACTTCGCCTCATCCCTTCCCCCTTGGGCGGTGGTAGCCCGCAATAGATCCATGTCGGGGTCGCAGTGGGTCGGTCACACACACGCACACACACTCTGAGATTTTCCCTTATCTTGACCCATTAACTCTTAAGCTCTAAGGACCCCTAGCCCATTTGATCATAATTACAACGATTTCATTCATTCACCGCTTGAACGGTTTAAATTTACTAGTACAACAAAAAAGTCCCAGTTTTGTCAAACATGTATGACCCCAAATTTTGACTCTATTCGTCTAACCTATAGTGAATTATTACACGCGTACAGACGAACGGACAGATGAATATTCAGATGCCGGGACAGCAAGTGTCGGGTTGAAAGATGTTGTAAAGTTATTTGAAGTTAAATTCAATTGTGTTTGAAATGTATCTTGGGAATAATGATGACTCAATGACAACTTGTGGAGGGGGACCTAGCACCTCGACCGAAGGGCGATCTTTTGTGCCTATACTCCTTACGGGGCACCGGGAGATTGGACGGGGCGAATGGATCCGAAGGGCGACGAATCATTGCCACGACAAAGCAGAGGGCAGGGTTCCTATATTTCCCCAGTTAGAAGCATCACAGCACAGACTGACTCGGCCAGGTTCCTCTCCCAATCCTTCGGGTTCGTACTCCAAACGGGGGCAAGGACTCGGAAACCGGCTCTCCTACTCCCTCGGGCTTGTATCATCCCATGGAGAGCTCGGAAACCGGTAGTCTCGCTTTCCAATCCGCGGGACGAGGTTTCCATAGCGCATTTGTTCCCCCTGCCGTGCTGCTGCCGGGACTCTCGCCGACGCTTCTAACACTGAAAGAAACCTAACGCGATGAAGAGTGAAATCAAATTATTAATGTAACGAAATGAAGGCACAGGAGATTCGGAGTTTATGGGAAGTCTTCTCAGCATTCGTCTAACAATCCGGGGATCGTCGGCTACGGTGATCGAATCCGCGACCTCCCGAAAGCGGGCCACAGACGTTACCGCCTGACCCATGCCGCTCAGGGAATAATGATACTGTGTATCGCTGTCAAATTCCTTGGTGTCGCTGTTCCTCATAAATGCACTATTTATAGTTTGTTAGGGAAATATACACAGGCTGGGTCTGTGTTAGACAGGCAACAGTTCTAACCGACAAAAAATCAGACGAGGAGATAAGGATTCTTGGAAAGCGTTCAAGAAAATTGCTGCCTCTGTTAGCACTTCAAAACGTCGTTTCAGTTTGATATGCCATATAAGGCATCAATAATGCAGAGAGTGATGGGTGTGTATAACGTTCTAAGAATCATTATTGCAACTGTCTACCGGCCTAAGGATCTAGCGCATCTATTTGTTCTATTTCTCTACCCTTGTACCAATTATTGTTACAAACCCTTATTCCTCTGTCTTCATGTTAGTCAAGAAAAAACATTTGCAGAAATTATCTTATGGCTCATTTTATTGTAGGTGCAAGGGGAATGTGGGAACATAGACCTTGAGCAATAGCCATATATTTCAAACCTTGGAGGCTCCGCTCTCTTTACAGGCTAAGATATAAAACATAAACAACGGTCTTCTATTCGGCGAAAGTGTAAGTATTGTAAAACTAACACAAATAACAAGGAATATCTCCGAAATGGTTCACTCTACAAAAAAAATTATTTGGACATAAATTGTGTGTTTTAGCAAGATCTACATTTTTTGTATAGTAAAATTTAGTCTGTCTCTTACGATTTACCAGTTATGCGGAATAAACAGGACCATCTAGGTTATAGCCAGAAAATTCAATATATACATTTCATATGCCATAAAAATATCTCAAACATTTGACATTTTAACCAAAATTGATACAGCCATTTTTGAGAAAAACAAATTTTCGTAAAATTGTCCATATAAAGGGTAGTTTAGGGTGGAGGAATTTTCCTCAAAATCTTCATGTCGCATCCTTGAAGGATATTAAACTTAAATAGCAACTTTGGTTTTTAACGGACTTTTTGAGTTATGCTATCCACGGACACACACAAAAATTAAAAAAAAATATTTTGTTATTTAACGACGCTGTCAATTGCCAGGATCACATCAGCGTCGCCGGTGTGCCGGAATTTCGTCCCGCAGGAGTTCTTTTACATGCCAGTAAATCTACTGACATGGAGCTGTCGTTTTTAAGCACACTTAAAAACCATCGGCCTGGGCCGGGTTTGAACCCTCGACCTTGGGATCAGTAGGCCAGCGTCTAACCAACTGAGCCACCCAAACCGACAAAGGACACACACAGACACACGCGCGCGCGGTTGGGTAGAATACAATACTTCCTCTACTTACTATACGTAGTAGAGAAAGTAAAAAGAAATAGGTAAAACATCAATAAAAGTATTTTATTTTATCTACATTTTAAAATGACAGCTTGCTCTTTGTTAATTTGGATGTTGGAATTTGTTTAAATAGGGAGTACCTTGTGGAGTAACTGCTTGCACTGGGCCACTACTGTGGGACAGGTACGCTCGGTTAGTGCGGCGTAGGAAGGTAAAAAAGAATGACCTAAGTGTTGTCTCTCTAGGTGGTGGTCACGAGAGAATGAATAATGCAAAACCATGGCTCATTAGTAGAGTCGAGCCATGTCTAGGGATCCACTGATGGAGCATATCAGTGATCGATACATAGGGCTCGGTAAGGCACGGCCTCCTCAGTGGCGTATTGCCTTTCTAAAATAGGCAGTTAACGTGATAAGCACGTTTCACTACAGGTTAATTGTATTGTGCTAGCCACTAAGGGGGTTTCTCCATGTGTCTGTTAGGGGACATTGTGGCACTTAACAACCTAGTTCAACTTTCACTGAGACTTCGCTTAGCTCACACCGTCACTGAACTAGTTCCGTTGTTCATTGTCACTCCAATTTGTTTTCATATCCACTTCATTTTCCTCCCCGAATTAGCGGTGGAATGAAATATGCTCGACATAGCTTCTTCTTCCGAATAGTTCACCCACGCTCGCTTATATAGTCGTTGGAACTTTCCACACAGTTCCAGAACGTTCGAGAAGGAGAAACCTCTAGAAGATTCTGGTTATCTGGTGATAGCGCTTATCGCGTTTTCGTTCCGACTGCACGGCGCCGACCTCCAGATAACCTTGCGCCATAGCCGCTGCATAAGAATATTTTGCTAGGTAGAGGAAGTACTGTATTCTGGCTGAAGATTCAATATCGAAATTACATAAGACATTCATGTTTACGGATTACCCAAATTCATAAAAGAGTATTTTTACGAAATGTTAGGCGTATGTGTCAATGAACATCCTGATAAAACACGAAAGGTTGTATACATAAAAAACTTAATATTTAAGTTCACGTCTTTCAAGGACGTGGCACGAAATTGTTCAAGACAGTTCTCCACCGTTCTTTACATGAAAAATTATTTCTTTATCTTTCTTTATTACTTTTTTTTTTAAATAAAAATGGCTGGTAGGAAGAGTAATTAAAATGCCATATATTTATGATACAAGCTGTATAATTTTGTACCTATAAAGGGTAAACCATAAGATAAAGACAAAAACAAATGAGAGAGAAAATATACACAGCTGACGGGAAAATATCTTTTTTTTGCGACATGAACAATTTCCGAGATTTCTGTTATTATTGGTTTACATTTTTCAACGACCGCCCCGGAGCGCAGTTGTAGCGCGTCTGCCTCTGTTATGAAGATTCTAATTACATTGTTTTGTATCCCAGGCAGAAACCAACATAAATATACACATATAACTTAAGCCAGGTTTTGTATCAGAATTACTAGTTTTCTAATGTGGGGGTTATAAACTACATGTAAAAAGTCTGGTGTGTTACACTCACATGCATTTCTCTACCCATTCTTCAACAAACTATTCTTATAGAAGCTGATTCTTCTACTGCCTGCTAACTGATAAAACATCTGCAGAAACTGTCTTATTCGATATTTACTTGTAGATTCAATGAGAGTATGGGAATACTTTATATGGGAAGGGCTTTAAGTGGCTGACAAATCTTTTGAGCAAGTTGCTTTGAAATTCCGTTTTCTTTGCTTGGCTAAGAGAGAAAGAAACGAAAAACGACTTTCCATTTGAGAAAAGTACAAGTGATAGAAAATGTAAACCAATAACAGTGAATATGTCGGAAATGGTTAACTCCACAAAAGTTGATGTAAATTATGTGCTTTAATGATATCTACATTTTTTTTTTTTTTGCAATACGGTTCATCAGTTATGCAAAAGTCATACAGAATGAAGAGCTCTTCAGAGGTCATTCCCAGAAAATGCATTTTATTTGTCATAGAAGCGTCTTAAACATATGGTATATTTGAGAGGTAGAATTAAGCGGCGGCCCCAGGTCGCGAAGGCCGCATAACCGACCGGGAGGGTTCGGGGCGCTGACCACGTCCCATCCTCCAGTACTGCACCTCACCAATGTCGCCTGTACTGGGAAGAGGTGGGGGACGCAGCGGCTGGGCGGTAGCCCTTGGCCCCTTGTGGGCTGTCGCGCCGGGGTTTAGTTTAGAGAGGTAGAATTGGAACTGAAAAATCCAACGCCACAGCCGGGATTTGAACCACAGACCCTCCGTTTACCACGCGGGTGCTCTAACCAATTAAGCTACTGCGACTACCTGCCAGAATGACACCGAATTATCCAACCAAATCATATGGTTACCATATGGTATATTAATCAAAATAAGGCAATTTTCCAATGTTTAGGGTGCAGAGATTCTTTCTTAAAAATGTCATGTTGCATCCCCTCCCCCATGGCACAACAGCCCACCCGGACCAAGACCTACCACCCGAGCGCTCCCATCTCTGGCCACAACGAACGTCATGGAGTGGGGTGCAGTACTGGAAGGTGGGACGTGATCAGCGCTCCGGTCCCTCCCGGCCGATTATGCGGTTTTCTCGACCAGGGGCCGCTCCTTTTCAATTAAGTAGCTCCTCATTTGGCCACCCACGGCCTAATGAGGCTGAGTGCACCCCGGAGCAGGCTTCCCAGTGGGAGAAAATCCCCACGTCGGTACCGGAAATCGAACTCGGGTCCCCCGCTTGGTAAGCAGCAGCTCTACTACCGCGCTAAAGAGATGACCTCCTTAGAACATGCTAAACATAAATACCAATTTTGGTTTTTCACTGACTTTTCGTTTTTGAGTTATGCTTCCAGGCACACAGACGCACCTATATGGACTTTTTCTAAAAATGCTTTCTGGGGCCTCAAAACGTACATTCGCGATGAAACCTTGACATTGAATTTTTTGGTGGAATCAATACTTTGGCTTGTTACTGTGTGTAGTAGAGAAACTAAAAATAAGCTACAGTAACAGCCGAACTTTTAGCTTCTCTGAAGTTAATAGTTGGCATTTTATGGGCGTTGCGCGGTGTTTCAAAATGCCAAAGAGAAATGTAACAGCCATTTCCGTCATCCATCATTGTGATATTGTGCACAGTAACACTTGAATTAAAGTGGCACAAGTAGCGTCGTAGTCATTTGGGTGTTCGGAGTAGGAGAGGATTCCCGCTTTTAAGGAAAACACTCTTAGCAGGAATTGAAGTAGGGAGTTGCTTTTGTACGCTTGCTAATGGGAGTAAGAAGACAGATGTGTACCCAGCTACCACTTTCAGCTCTACTCTAACCCGTTTCTCAGCTTTACATTGTTTGCAAGTTACATATGACCAAATCTAAGGAACGAGTCGAGTCTGCGTAGTTATTTTATCCGCTTCTGTCGACAGCCAACAAATTCTGCTTCAGAGTGTTCACAAGAGTTAAGTTCTACTTCCGACACACTTAATAGAGGCTTTCAATAGATGTAGTGTGGAATAAAGTATTTAGTAAAGAAAAGGCGCTTTAAACCCTTTGTTTACAATGTATTAACTATATTTCCAAATAGAACCTGTAGTTTTATCTTCATCACTAGACTTCAGATTGCCAAAAGGGTTAGCAATTAATGTTAAGGTTTTCTTTCCTTTAAGGTTTTAAAAGTAAAACTTGTTTAGTCTATTAAACTAAAATCTTTATCCTAAATAAGGGACTCTAGGACTGAAATTTGAATTTTATATATATTTATAGGTATGAAATCAATGCATTTCACTCTTAAGGATGCTGGACTACCACACAAAATTCCAGCACGATCTGTATTTTTAGTTTATAGGGAATTAATTATTAATTTATTCATAATGCAAAAGTATCTTAATATTTAAAATACTCCATGTGCACCAAAAACTAAAATATCACAATTTTATTATTTTATAAACTCTAATTGCTCAACAAACACCACGAATTTCTGTCAGGAGGAAAAACAAAATAATTATTTTTAAAGTACCTAGTTAATTTCTTTGCTTTGATGGAAATTGGAATTTTTTAAAAATATTTTTTGTATATTTGATTTTTTAAAGCTAAACAAATTTTCAGATTTTGAAACCAAAAACTGAGGTTGAAGTCCCATAAATGGAACACATACTGGAAAAATAGGAGCATAGCATACTATCTAAGATGAATGGAGCAGATAGTGTATTTAAAATGTAAAGTCGAGGAAAACCAATTTTTCTACACACATGCATCATGATCATGAGTCGGATTACCTGTTTGGCCTGCTGCATATGCCACGCTTTCCCTCTTTGGTCCAGCAGTCTCTCACCTGAGATTCAAAGCTGAACCTTGTTCAAATAATACCGAAAAGTTAAGAGGAAAAGGGGCGCTTAAATGTAGCACTAACATGGCATTTAAAAGCCTGCACTAGACCTTTAAAAATGGCGGAATCTAAAAAATTTCACTGCCAACCGATGACCGAGGGTTTGGGGAACATTTATATGAGTACACCTAAGAATCGTCAATTTGATAATTTTTGAGTCCCAGGGTCCCTTAATATATCAAATTGCTTCAGTAGAGCTTAAGATGGCGGACGGCCGCATCTCATTCAGAACTGTGGCAACTTACCACAACCACCCCTGACTTACCTACCTACTCAAGGATCTAGTTGGATTCTCACCCCTTACGGTTGTTAATTCTCTCCTAGAACAGGTCTGCCTAGCCCTAGGTGGCAGACCACAAACTTCACATGTTAGTTTACATTTGCCTTATACCTACAGGGAGTCCATAAATTAGCAAGCCAACTGAATTTTATTTTACAAATACATCTGAAGCGGCTATCCCTTTGAGCTTCAGTACCTTTGCTGCTTGAGCCAAAGGACCAGGAGTCTAGTACTCATGTTCATAAGGACCTTTAGGGACCAGTTCTGAGCCTGCTCGGGTCTCAGAAACCACCTTAAAGCGGTCGGGGGAGTGGCAGATACTGTCCGCATGCTACTAAGCCGAGGCAGAGGATGCAGCGGTCATGCTGTAGATCTTGGCATCCTAGGGTTGTCGGGTAAAAGGAAAACCCCATCAAAATAGAATTTATGTTGAAATATTGGTTTACAATAAAGAGACTTGGTTTCCTTGTTATGCGATTATAAACGACAACTTCAGTAACCAGAGACAGTCATTATATTTACATTCTATTTAATTTTACCTTCGATTTGACTGTATTGGACGCTAAAGAGCTAATGGGCATTCCATATTACCGCGGGACCCTGAAAGGTAAATGTATCACTTAACTCGTTAGATCTATAGTCGCAAATTTACTATAATTTCCGTAACAAAAATATGATGTTGGTTAAAACTCTACACACGCACACTCACACGCGCGCACACACACACACACACACACACACACACACACACACACAAACAAACACACACGTGCGCGCGCACGCTTGATATGTTATATCCAAGGTTTTCTACCTGACCTAGGCTATGGGTGGCAACCACGGCTCGGCCACGCCGTAGCCGAGTGAGTTAGGGTTAGACCATTCGCTTCTCACCAAAGCAGCCCGGGTTCGATCCCAGGCAACCATATGTGGGATTTGTGGTGTACGAAGCGGTGCTGGGGCGGGTTTCCTCCAGTTTCTCCGGTTTCCCCCGCCATCTCATTCCACCGGTGCTGCATCTTCATTCCATATATGATCAATATCACCGCCTGCGGTGCCGTATGTAGTAAAAGCGTGCGTTAAACACTACAAAAATACGGTTCGGCCTAAGGTAAGAAGTTATTGCCGTAGTTTACCGTCATCTTCTGTCTTAAACCTAGAGGGAACTTTTCCACCTCCATCACACGAAAAAAAAAAAAAAAAAAAAAAAAAAAAAAAAAAAAAAAATTAGTTTATATCCGTTTGCCTTGACTTGCCGCTCACTCCCTCTGCACTGCTGACCCTGACAACCTGTGGTGTAGTTATAGGTGTCCAAGTTTCACTGTCTGCATATAAGTTTTTGCGCACGCGTGAGGTATGTGAATGTGTGTGTGCGCGTGTGTGTTTGAGGAGTGTCGAGCAGTTATATAAAGCGCTTACAAGACCCTTAAAGCCTCCGTAAACTGTCAACCTTGCTGTAGACCAAAGTTTGTGCATATTTAGAACTTCGTAAATTTTACAACTTACCTAAAGCAATTTATCCTGGAGACGTTCTTTGTTCACACTGTTCATTTTTAATCGTGAGGGAAAAAGTGCGCATGACTGTTATACGTTTCAAATGGAACTTCTGAATAATTACATGTGTGTATTTATGTTGCTTGACTATTAAGTATTCACATTCATTATCACTATGCACTATGAGCCTTTAATGTTCTTGGCGTTTGCATACAAGCAGTAAGCGTAATGTATTCTTCGGAAAAGATTTCTTATCGAAATTGGTTGTAGGTAGGGTAAGTAGACTACAGCACGATATACGACACGTCTCTATTAAGCCTTACCCGAAACCACTAAGTCAGGCTGGTAGGAGGTCGGTTGGTGAGGTAATTGCCTGCAATTCGGAGGACAGAGGCTCTTAATGTCCGAATGTCTCCGAGATCCCCACTTCTGGAATTACCTGTCACTTAACAGATATACGTGGTTAAAATGGGCTAACGGAAACTATGCTGCCAACTGAGATTCCTTTTCTGGATGCAAATAGTTCTGTATTGAAAAAGCTTTGCAATGCGATACATACGTACATTTACTACGCTCTGCCGGGTCTTCTTCTTCTTCTTCTTCTTCTTCTTCTTCTTCTTCTTCTTCTTCTTCTTCTTCTTCTTCTTCTTCTTCTTCTTCTTCTTCTTCTTCTTCTTCTTCTTCTTCTTCTTCTTCTTCTTAATCTTCTTCTTCGTCCTCCTCCTCCTCCTCTTCCTCTTCTTATCGTTATTATTATTATTATTATTATTATTATTATTATTATTATTATTATTATTATTATTATTATTATTATTATTATTATTATTATTATTATTATTATTATTATTATTATTATTATTATTATTATTATTATTATTATTATTATTATTATTATTATTATTATTATTATTATTATTCTTCTTGTTGTTGTTATTTTTATCATCATCATCATCTAAAAACTCCTTTCATCTTGTATTAGCCGGAAGAAGTTGAATATAAAACACGTTGCCTTAAAATTGAAATTGAGTGTTATTTCTGGACGTTCTTTAGCTGCTGCAGTTTTCAACATCCCATTCTTTATTGGACGTGAAGGACCGCTTACTTTTCCTCAGAGGCTTCTCTGTCAGGTTTGAAGTTCGGGACCGTCGGCTTTACTTCCCTTCCGAGGGAAGCTATATTAAGGATTTTTACGCACGAAAAAAAAAATCCATCGCCCTCCGCCGGGCTTGAACCCGTGACCATGGGAACCAGAGGCTAGAACAGAGGTGTCCAACCTTCTCTCTTTTGAGAACCTTACGCAGTGAGCAGCAATAATCCACTCCTCTCCTCAGTCGGGGGAGAGGCAGTGAGTATGCAGTGACAAACAGGCGATTCCATGGACGTTCCTAAGCCATACCTTGAATTTCTTGGGAATGTCCTCAGAAGACTTCTTCATTCTGGATGAATTTCGCATAATGGTAAACAGACAAACAATAGCTTACTAAATAAAAAAAAATGTGAAACTCTTTAAAACAAACAATTTATGTCCAATACTTCTTTTTTTCTTTTGAGTGAACCATTTCCGAGATATTATTTATTTGTTTGAATTTACCAATACTTATACCCTTTTTTCAAAAAGGAATATGTTATTCGTTTTTTCATTGCTTGGCCTTGCAAACAGAATGGAATTTCAAAGGCAACCAGCTATTAAAACATTTTACTATCGCTTAAAGCCTACCGTATCCCCATATTCCCCTTGCAGCTACAAGAAAATTCACAATAAGATCATTTCTGAAAATGCTTATATTGATTAAAATGTAGTATTATAGAGAGAAAGCATTTGCAAGAATAGTGTGTATATGTTTGCGAACAAAGTTTCTCCAAATTGAACTATATTAAAGTCTGTATCGCAATAGGTTACGCTTGGTGGATTTTCTAAGGGTGTGCACTTCAACTTTGTCAACAAATATTGATAGACTTCTTAAACATAAGCAGTACCAAAGAAGTCACTAACGAACAGATGTTTACTGCATAAGATTTGAAAGTGCTTTCGTAAACCAAATGCAACGTGCTTATAACCAACCCGCCATTGCAACACAATGCACGGCTGGGGGTTAGAGGAGCAAAGTCCAACATCTGGAAGGAAGTAAGGCCACATTTCCCTCTTTCGCAAACGTTGGACATCTCTGGGCTAGAGGACGACTATATAGGCTTAAAGTCGTGCACTGTAATCTAAAAATAAAACACTACCATTGGCTATACAATTTTGTTATTCAACATAATATTGCTTAAAAAATTTTAAGTGTCGAAAAGCACGCCACAGAATTGTGACTTTATAAAATAGAAGAAGTACTTAAAACGGTTCTGAAATTTTCTCATGCCGTGCTCATTCTCTTTATTAAAGATGGGTCTTTGTGGAACGACATGTAAATGTATATGTGTAGGCTAATTAGCAAAACGTAGTGAAGTTCAACATTCCTCCCCAGTCGTGCCTTTCTTTTTATATGATTATTTTTTCCATGATTGCGCTCGCTCGCTCGCTCGCTCGCTCCCTGGCTCGGTAGTGGAGTGAAGCTCAGCTCGCAGAAACATTGAGCCACCGCCTTTCACTGAGCCTAGCGCCTGCTTCATTATTCATTGCAGCTTCCAGACTTTAAATACAAATGGGCTTAGTCCTTTCCTTTCTTCCCTCCTTAGTTACTTTGAGCAATGGATTACTCCCTGTCTTTGTGGCTTCTAATTTTGACGTGGTTTGCCGTTGTTCTTGCCTCACATTGTTCCTTATTAAACACCCCTAATATTTTTTCTTGCCCAGGTCCCCCTGTCCATTTTAATTAAAGAGTTGTGCCCTCCTTTATCCCGTACCTCCATTGCCATACTTCTTTTAGCGGGAACGAGACACGTTTTACTTCAAAACTAAGCCCCAAGCGAGTCAAAGTTTAACTCGTTAAGAAAATACAGCGTGCCTTAATCTACGTTGAGAGGGATTATCTGGTTACACATACTCTCTAAGATTGTTATTGTAGTGACCATGTATTAAATATTGTGTGCAGATTAACTGGAAACACCCTCCAACATTTTGGAAAGTAATTATAAGGAACCATGTTCTTTTATTAGCATATCTTACCTAACAAAACTTTTAAAACCTCTCTTAAACTTCAACTGCTATTATAACGAAGGAGGTTTGCCTAGCATAATTTCATTAACGGAAATAAAAGCAATTCAAGCAGCAGACACCGTGATTTCTTACAGGCGGACAGTGAAAAATTGGCATTTTACGAAATTGGCAGCGCTGTTTCTTAGTTTTCACATTTTAGTCCTAAAGAGTTCATCAATTAGAAGACGCAAAGAATGTTACTGTATTGATGCGCCAGAAATCTTTGTCAGTCCACTGTATCATGTTTACACTCAGATCTGGTGTGGATTGGTCTCTTTCGAACTACCCGAAATTTGCCTTTTTATCTTTTTATCCTAAGTGAATAACGCAATGCCTCCTAACTGAGATTTAAGCTAGACTCCCCTGGATATCAAACATATCTGCAGGGATGCTGTGATCTCCTTTCAGCATAAGAAAGCTTAGAATGGACATAAGCTAATTTTTACTCACTCTGCTACCTGTAGTAAGTAGAGGAAGTATTGTATTCGACCCAAAAATTCGATGTCAAGATTTCACCGGAAGTATATGTTTTGAGGTCCCTGAATCGAAAAAGAATATCTTTAGAAAAAGGCCCGCGCGTGTGTGTATTTGTGTGTGTTTGCATGTGTCTGTCTGTCTGTGAACAGCATCACTCAAAAACAAAAAGTCAGTTAAAAACCGAAGTTGCTATTTAAGTTTAATATCTTTCGAGAATGTGACACAAAGATTTTGAAGAAAATTTTAATTTTCCAAAAATGGCTCTAACGATTTTGATTAAAATGCCATATGTTTAAGATATTTTTATGCTAGATGAAATGTATATTTTGAATTTCCGCGCTATAGCCCATTTAGTCCTCTTTACTCTTGATTACTTTTGCATAACTGGTAAACCGTAAGAAATAGACCAAATCTTACTCTTCAAAAAAATGTAGATCTCGTTAAAACACAATTTATGTCTAAATTAATTTTTTTTTTCTTTTTGAGTGAACTATTTTGGAGATATTGCATATTATTTGTGTGAATCTTGCAATACCTATACTTTCCTCAAATGGAACGTCGTTATTCACATTTCATCTCTTGGCCGCGCAAAGAGAGCGGAATTTCAAAGCCTTCATATAGCGACCAGCTTTAAAAGATTCGACTATCTCTCAAAGCCTACTGTATTCCCATATTCTCCTTCCACCTACAAGAACATTAACAATAAGATCATTTCTAGATATGCTTGTCTCGACTAACACGAAGAAGATAAAGGAATAAGAGTTTGTAAGAATAGTTAGTACAAGAGTAGAGAAAGTCATATGAGTGCAATGGGAATATCCGCAGAGAGTAATAATACGTTTAATTTTCGCGGTTACGTTTGGTCCTAATCTTCCGTTGAATGTTGACTTAAAGCAAGGCATTCAGTATTAAAATCGGAGGTATACACAAGGAATCCAGATTTCATATTGTTTTAATCGTTTGTTTCTCTAGAATGATCTGCAGTATATTTCGATCTCCTAGATTGTTTTTTAGTGGTTCACGGTCAGGAATGTATGGGAAAGATATAAATAAGAGCACTGTTACACAAACGCTACTTTGATTGGTGCTGTATACATTATACACGAGAGGTTTTTGTCTTGATGGAAATAGCTGGCGAAATGAAAGGAGGTGGTTGTACTGTGCCACATCGCAGCCAAGCCATAGTGATCAACGTCACTTTTAATAATGATGTCCTCTATTATCATTGCTCGAAACCGCGGTAGGTAGAGGAGCAGATGACACGGTCGGGTACAGCTTGGCCTCAGGTATTCAGACTGTTGTTTGTGTCTTGTTGTTTAATGAAATAATTTACAAACCCTGCATCATTAAAAGCAGTTAATAAGAGAGACAATCCCCACTAGGAGTATTCTTTAAAGCTAATATATCAGAAAAGTGTGCGGAAGCTGTGTAGGAATTTGACCTTCTATTGGCATGCTTTTTCCAAATCATTTGAATTAAAATAATAATAATTTTGATTTTGAACCTGCTCTGAGAGAGCGGTTTAGTTCTTTTTCTTTTATTTAATTATTTATACATACATTTATACATATACATATATAAATAATTAATAAATAATTATTTCCCTAGGGCGTCTTCCCCTTATTCAGAGGTTATCCTCATCGCCCGGCCGCTGCATCCTCCAGCCGCAGCCAAGGCCACGGAGGAGTGCAGGTTCGGGGTGGCGGGGGTCAGCACGCCGACTCCCCCGACCATAAGGCGACTACTTTGACCTTTTAGGGACGCTACCTTTCTATCAGGATAGCTCCTCAATTGGCCCCCCAGGGACCTAACGAGGCTGAGTGCACCCCGTACAATAAATAATAATAATAATAATAATAATAATAATAATAATAATAATAATAATAATAATAATAATAATAATAATAATAATAATAATAATAATAATAATAATAATAATAATAATAATAATAATAATAATAATAATAATAATAATAATAATAATAATAATAATAATAATAATAATAATAATAATAATTAACATTTTTGTTATCCATAACGCTAATAGAATCAGTTTTGTTGTAAAAGAAAACTTTGAACTTATTTCATAAGTAAACATTCACTTACGGCAATATTGCGAATTGACATTTTCTATTTGGAAAGAAGAAAATGGCTATGTGTATTTAGACAAGATTGAAATAGTATTAGTACATTTATAAGTTTTCCTTCGCAGCAGTTTGTGTAGGCACTAAGTTGGAAAGTTGAGTCAGACTTGAAAAATTCGGTACCACAAAAGGAGATATTCATGTGCCTACTTGCTGTAAATAAATGGGCCTCCACAAACGATATTTGAAATTTATATGTGATTAGGGGAAAAAAAACCTTATCAAACTCTTAAATAATTTCAATTTCAAAAATGTTTCCCAGGACAGCGCTTAGTAAATGTTATTTTCAAACATGCGTCAGTGGAACATTTTGAGACAGAACAACGAAACATTCACAAATTAAGATTAAGGTTTGGTGTGACACTGTGGGCGTAAAGCTGTTTGCTGGCTTGCAATATTCTTCTGAGAAAATTAAAAATGTATTTCCTATACCTACAAATTATAAACTTCATTTGTTTATAGAAAGTAAATATATCATTTAAGAAAGCACCTCGTCATACTTATAATGTTCACAATAGGGATGTTTTACAAAATAATCGTCTATAATGAAAGTAATGAGTATTACAAATGACTTTTTCTGGAATGGTCCATGGAATGTAAATGATGGTGTCTGAACTATCCGACATTCTTCTTTTGGAGCAGTTGACCAAACCTAAGTCGGTCGTTCATTCCCAGTAAAAGCGGTGAAAAAAAAAACCAGGATGTCGTGCTGTTAAAGTAAGGTAAATTATATAAGAATATTATATAGAGGGTGTTTCAAAATTCGACCCATGACTGTGCAATAAACCAAAATAAATTTGAGCCGGTAGGCCACTCATACCGCATCAGTGGTATAGCTTACGTAATCGTTTTTGCAAAAAAAAAAACAAAAAAAAAAAAAAAACTCGCAAAATTACAATCTGTTGAATAGTTGAACAATAAGTAACAATGATAACATATTACTTTTACAAACTATGACCCATTGGCCATAAATTTGCTTACAATTTGGGTGCAAATCTGTACTGCAATTTTGAATACTGAAATATTTAAGTGAAAGCTTTGATGCGAGTTATTTATCTGCCTTCACTAGCGTGTTATCTCATTGTGATTGCACCCCCTCAGTTATCACTGGACTATTTGCTTTATACGCGCCTATACAGGGAAGTCCATGCAGAGGATTCACACTGCATATTATGGTAATACAAGAGATAAGCTCTCTTAATACAATGATAAAAGGAGAGAGTGGAGATTCCGGCTCGCTAACTGTCCTCTGGGTGAAGGTCAGTGTTCAAAAACGAATGCACGAGCTATAACCGTAGAACACTACAGCATTACGTTAATAGCACTAAACAATCGAAACATCAAAGGGATAAAATCCTGCTTAACCTATACTACTTAACCGAAAGTCTTTACTAAGACATTTCTCACTTATACATGAATCGGCCAGCTACAAAAAGATAGCTTTATTCATATACTTTTAAATTTTTGATCAGCTGTTGTAAAAGTGCGAGGCTTGGAAAGTAGATCTGCATGCTTTAGAACGCACGGATTCAAAATTTCGTTGATTAATTTCAGAAGGAATTTTCTTTTGCGCCAGAAACAGATTTATACAGAAAGCACTGTTTCTTTCAGGAGCTTAGCATTTGGAAAGCGGAGAGGAAATTTCTGCTCTGTTGCCATTTACATCTCGGCGTCCATTATTCAAGAACCGTCTTACCTAAACGGAATGTTATTCCTTCTTTGTACGCACTTCTGCTCTCGTTATATGCTTTTTTATTTATTTTTGTTTTTCGTTCACCACAGGGAATAGCACCCTGCTAATGTTTTTCGAGGAGCTCATTAAACCCTTTCTTCTAACGGCAATTAAAACATCATTAATATGGCAGAGAATTCACGTGCAGGCCTTAAGTAGGTACGTGTATTGTAAATGCAAAACTCATCCTGCAATTGAACGGAAGATGATGACCGTCGGGCGCTTTTTATACTTTTATTCCTTTCTTTCTTGCTCTGCCAACAGTTTAAACAAGTGTTTGCTCGAATAATAGCTGTTCCCGTTGTTCGGTGTGAATATGAGAAATAATGAGCTGCGTTTGGAGTACTTAATGCATTGTGTTGAACATTCTAATTTGATTTCCCATATTTGTATTCGGCTAAATGTTTGAAAACAGTAAATTTTGTTCCTTACTCCTAACTATGGCAAAGCAAGAATTGCAGTAGTTAAGTGGTGGGAATAGTAAACACGGAATGACATTTGTTTGTGTCCTCAAGAAGCACCGTTACCGTGTTTGCTTATGTACTGAGCAAGGGAAAGTGACACCCACACAATGTGCAGTGTTGCCAGCTCTTTTCTGACAAAACTAAAATATCTCCATAGGAAATGGTCAGAGACAAACACTTAAGGTACGAAATGTGTTCCAAATACCGAGATCTACCACTGGTTTAAATTAGTGTAATGACTTCCCTTCCACCCGGTATATACCTACAGTTATATATTTATTTTTCTTTCTAAATGACCTGGAAAGCCACCTGTATCATTGAAGCTTTTGCGATGAGAAACCATGCATTATATAAACATTCAAAGTTAAATAAACTATAAGGCATATCTTTCTCTTAGCATAGTTGTCGGAACATAAGTCTTATAATACCATTGTGGCAATACCGAAATGCTAAATACTGTGTAAACGTTTCCTAAATAAAAGACAAAAATTGAAACACAGGTATCACGGAGGAAGAAACCGAAAGGGACCCCAAGAGACAACTATGTACTCTGGTGCATATCTGCGACGTTAGCAGATAGTGTTTAACAAGTTAATACATATATCACATCGGCTGTTGCATGGTGTGGCTTTGAGTGGATCCGTCTCGTGAGTGATCATTAATGGCATCACCCAGATTCTTTAGGTTTCTAGGGACCAATTAAGGATCTACTTGCAAAGTAGCGCCTCTTGGTCTCTAAAACCGCAGCCAAGTGGTTCAGGATCCCAGCCGCACATCCCCTCTCAATAGCTCACTTTACCTTAAGCCGCTGGTGTACTCTGGCCAGAAGTTTTGGTTAGAAATACTTGCTGAGAGTTAGTTCATCTGCAGTTAATCTCTCGTTTCCGGATCTTTACACCAGCAAAACTATTTTGTATCGCATGTTTCATAAATGTGCGTATGGAATATCAGTTCATAAGGTAAGTACCGTTCATTACGTGCTTGATATTCCGTCAAACAACTCATGTGTCTATGTGTATTGGTGTTTGGTTTTAAGCACACCAGAATGTTAGTATCTATACTGGCTGTGCATTAGAGCTAGGTTTATTCATATAAATCTGCCATTCTAATGGCATAAATGCATACAGCTGATTAAAGCATTGGAGCTCTATCGAAATATAGTGCCTTGGATTGAAACATTCAGACTTCTAGCTCCATAATCCCCAATGGTAACTCCTCACTCTGTAGGCATATTCCGTCAAGTACCTCTTAGCCCACCTCCGTGGTGTAATGTGCAACATGTCTGCATAACAATCCAAGGTGCAGTAATTACAATCTCCATTGGAGTGCCCTACCTACTCTACATAGTTTCTTTTACTCTGACATTGGTTTGATTTCCTCTTCATCGTCTGTGTAGGATAGGATGTGTGGAATACTTACTGTGAATGTTGTTTTCCTTTGTAATGTGCCTATATATTCACTATGCACAGTTGCTAATGCAGTTGTCGCTGCAATGGAACACTGCTTCAGCAATTACTTACATTCCAAATGCCTCCACATACAGAAGACACATTTTTATTACTCCAGGTCTAGTGGAATACACTGCAAAATTATCCTGGCATGTGAACGACCCACACATTTTATCGCAGAAAAACTTCAGCAAAGAGAAAGGACCATTAGCAAATGGGCTAAAACCTAAGCGTTCAGCCCAAACACAAAGGGCTTCGCTATCCTAGTGTTCTTATACTTCAGGTGGATCTATCATTCTATACAAAAACGATCGGTTGATATTGCCTTGTTTTACGCCCCATCCGCGGTTTACTAACCAGCATTTCTGACATCAGGTGAGACAAGATGGTAGTGAAACACATTTAGGAAGTTCGAGGCTAACTTTTAAACGTCGCTTGTCTTTTGGGCTAGATTGAGATGCCCAATTTGGTTTTTCAGAGATGACCATGGTATTTGTGAAGTCAAGGTCTGTAAAGTACCAGAAGATCTGAATTTTTATCCTCGCTGTTAGGTTTTTCTACTCAAGATGTAGCGTTTAGTTCTGTAAGGCATCACTTAGATTTTTTTTCACAACCTACTCAACTACCTCTGTTCTATCTAAATTAGCAGTGTTTGAGACCTTTGTTCTTGATTACGGTTCTATATTAAAAAAAAAACAAAAAAAAACCAAACTAAACCCCCAGCGCAACAGCCCATGAAGGGCCAAGGCTTACCGCCCGGCCGCTGCGTGCCTCATCTCTTCCCACTACAGGCGTCATGAGTGGGGTGCAGTACCGGAGGGTGGGACGTAGTCAGCGCCCCGAGCCCTCCCGGCCAGTTATGCGGCCTGGGGTCGCTACTTCATCTAGTAGCTGCTCAGTTGGTCCCTGCGGGATTTAACGAGCCTGAGTGCACCCCATACCAGACCTTCCAGCGGGGGGAAAATCCGCACACCGGCACCAGGGATCGAACCCGGATCCTTCGCGCCAGAGGCAGGCGCGCTACCACTACGCTACGTAGGCAGTCGGTTCTATATGTATTTACCACAATATCCACAGCTAGGGATACCAATAAAATTGAGGTCTATAACAATATAGTGCTTTGACAATAAAATCCGTGTTTACATTTTAGTTGATAGTTGAACTTCGATTTTGGAGGGAGTAGTTGTTGAAGCGTTATTTAATTCTAGCTGTTGTCGGAGTTTGGGAAGGTTTTCGTGGGCAGTAATAAACCCTCGATCCCCATAGCAATAACTCACACAGGATTTAAGGGCAGACCCTTCCAAAAATGCACGATTCAGATAAATCACTCTTCTATCGTAAACAACGCGCCTCTGAAAAAGCGTTTTGAACAAGTGATAAAAATGATTAATTTATTAAAACTGCGCACAAAAAAGCAATAACTTTCATGGTGTGCCGAAGCAGGAAAGGGAAATGAGTGGAAAACGCGAATGAGGGCGAAGTTATGTCAAGATGTAATGGAGTCCGAAACGAAGGGGTGAATATATTTGCTGAATGCCTTTGTAGTAATGTACCTCTTTCGTGACAGATAGGCGTTTTTTGTGTCATAAGACTAAAATGTTCCCGTCTTTGTTTATGTTATAGTTTTATCAGCCTTGATTACCAGAGCAGTTAATGTACTGGTGTCAACAGGAAATAATGGTATATGTGTTATATTCTTGTGAATCTAAAGCAAAAGGTTCGGAGATTAAATTAAGCTTCATATTGGACATAAATTGTGTATTTTTAACAGATCTACATATTTTGTGTAGTGGGTTTTGTCAGTTATAGTTTGGACGGTTTATATAATTATACAAAATTGCTTCAAAGTTAAGAGGACTTCATTTGTTATTCACAGAAAATTCACGGTATGCATGTTTTTGCTACGTACATATCTTGCAATAATGCTGCATCATTTTAAACAAAATTTTCAGCCTGTTTTTGAGGAAATAAAAAATATTGAAAATTTTTTACATATTTGTTTGAGATGGGAGAGATTTTCTAGAATATTCGTGCCGTGACTTTGGAAATTACCAAATTTAAGTACCAACTTGAATACGTATGCGCTGTTCATTTTGGCATATCCTTTTTACGTACACACACGCGCGTGTGAGTGGACCTTTTCCCAAGATTGCTTTCGGGATCGAATTATTAGTATCGAAATGGCTGATGCCAGAAATAAATAGTTACCTATTTGAAATAAATCTTGTGTTTTAAGGGGATCTAAACATTTGATGTAGTACTTTGTTATCTGTCTCTTAACATCTTCCAGTTACACAAAATTAAGGAAAACTCCTTCCGAATGAAGACTGCTTTAGAGGTTATTCACAGAAAATTCAAGATAAACATTGAATTTCTCACATAAATGTCCTTAATATATGATAATTTAATCAAAATCTTTAGAGCCATTTTTAGAAATTCAAATATCTTTATAACTTTTTTATGCACAATGTTTGCAGTGATGGGACTTTCTTGAAAATCTCGTGTCTCATATTTGGAAGAAATTGAACTAAAACACGGAGTTCATTCGTTTTTCAGTGATGGTGTAAGTACGCTTGCATGTATGTATCTTTTACTAAATTGTTTGTTTTTTACTCAGTCTCAAAACGACGTGTTTCTGGTAAAGTCCTAACATAGGATTTGTGTACAGTACCTGCTCTACCTGCTACTTAATTACGTGGTAGAGAATAAAAATGTTTCTTTACACAAATAACGGCCTCGTAGATATAATTGCTGGATTATTGGTGTATTAATTTTATGAGAAGACACTGTAGGAAATAGGTGAAGTACTTTTCTCTGAGAAGCAATAAACATGCACAAATTTCACATTATTAAATATAGAATAATTGGTATCTGAGTAGGTATATAATTCGTTACCATGCTCTGCTGCCTACCTTACATCATAGTCCGCAAAACCTGCTCATTTGTCTCCCAAGAAGGGAAACCGTGCAAGTGGCTGTTTTGTTTATCGCTTCAACACGGGAGGTAATTACAAATGAAATGTTGGGAGGGAAGCAAACGTCTTATAACAGACGAAGACACTCTCACTCATATCAACTATGAATGCCAAATTATTTCAAGACTTATTTCATACAAGTTATAATGCATGAGGTGCTGCATCTATAAGCTTAATGTGACACGTGTGGAATTTGTTGCTCTCACTGTCGTTCATGTGACAAATGTTCACTCATGTCAAAATCATCAAGATCATCCTATTGTTGCATAGATTACTATTTTATCGCAACATTCAAAGAAGATAACAGACGCGGAATAAACAAGATTATCCACTTGTTGCGTAAATTATTTCATCTAATGGTATCTTTAAATAATCTTTTACTAAAAATTCCAAATATCTAAATACTTATATTTAAATGTCTAAAAGATTAAACACACTTCTTTCACCTGAGCCCTTAAAAGGAATATAAACTTGTACGGAACATTTTTAACGGTACCTAATACAGAATTAATGCGCTAACAGCCGTCCAATCGAGAGTATAGAACGTTCGAATGCCATGTAACGGCAAAGTAATTACATGTTTACATGTTTACATCATCAGAATAGCGTAACATGAGGCTAGTACTTTCTTGCGTTTATTTTTGTATTTTGAAATACATGCGAATATGTAATTTTTCTTCCTCGATTTAGAGTGCCTTATGTTTGAATAGGGTACGCCATAGGGCAATTAAGGGGTATAATGTTTGTGTATTCATAAATAAAATGTTTGTTAAAAGCAATGCATCATACTCATTAGTACAGATATTAAAATTTCAATTCCATAGACTCGGGACTGTTTTATTCCTGTTTCCTGCTACAGAAATATATGTACCAAGAAGTTCCTTCTTGCGCATTGTGTAGAGAAAAGGGATGCCCCTGTCTTCCACGCTGTAAGACATATAATTATTTATATCCTTCTCACTTTATAGCCGAGGATAATTTGTACATTCTTGTTTTATGGGTAAAGTTGTTAATCCTGTTCTAATCGCCGCTTGCCAATTCCCAAGCTGTAGTAAACTTCTAGTCAGTCAGCAGGGAGTGAGGAAAGACGAATAGGAATGAAAGGGCATGCATGTGCTTGTTGACCTGGGAAGAAAGGTTTCCATGATGCGAGGGTTTCTTGGACACCTGCTCTCAACAAGGCAACGTGCAAGACACGGGCTAACTGCGAAGGCGTGTTGCCCGGCCGAGAAATAGTTCAGGGTGTTTATGAAAACTCTTAGTGGGGTTCGTAGTGGCTCTGAAGGTGTTTGGTATGCGTGTCTAATTGTATCAATTTGTCCGTTGAAAAGTTTGTGCAATCAGGTGCTAGTGAATTGAATACAGCCACAAAAGCAGTATACCAATATATCAGCGGTCCTATAAAATGGATCATGACAAAAGCCAGAGATAAACGTCAATATAAAACAAAAATACTAGTAAGAGCACAAATATAGATAAATATATCAAACGAATTAGGCAAAAGCCAAATTAAAACAAATCTATAAAAGTGTTAAAAAAGTATTAAATCTCGATATCTAAAAAGCGGTTCAAGTTTATGGTTGCTAAAAGTCCAAAACTCTTTTGACCACTTGTTTATCGTGCGCCAACACCTCTGCAAAACTGACCGGCAGTTGCAGAGAGCCCCGAAGGTTCGCCACGGAATCACTCTAGCAGAATGTGAAGTTGAGGAACGACATTGCGACTGTGCATAATTTAGTACATTCAATGAAACTGGTCGCACAATACACGAAAGAAAGACGAATATTGTCTCAAGTCTCAAGCTCTGATATGATTTGGTCATCATAGTAGGTTGGTAAGTTAATCATGAAGGCTGAGAGCGAGTAATTTACCATCCTAGCCGACTGTGTGTGTGATGCGTTAGTTTTAAAATGCTTTATTTACAACCCATTTCACGGTGTGGGCTACATGAGTACCTTTCCGGTTTCTTCATTGTCTTGTATAATTTAATGTAGGTAAAAGGTTCGATGGGATGTTGCTTGAATCACCAACAGAAAGCACGGTCATGGCCAGGAGCCAAGTATGATGCATCCCGCAATATTTTGCTGACACATACCAGGCAACAATGTGAAGCCTCATCCCCTTTCTGCTCCCTTCTTCCTCCTTCAGCTCAAAATCAAACGCAACAGCTGTCGATAGTGGTGTCTTCAAAGTGTTAGGCATACCTCGATACACTTAAGCAGAGAGTATCGGGGGATCAATGGTATCGAATCTCTCCCTAGGGCACAATTGAACTTTTTCCGAATTGCGCTCTTGTAAATTTGTCCTCCGCACCACCATTGTGATGAAGGTTTTTGTTCACCTCAGCCACCTAATGTGCAGCATGGCAGTTTCGTATAGGTGTGGACTACGCGGCCGAGTTCCTCTGAGTCCTGTTAGGAACGTTATTTGGCCAGCACACCCATTTGCAGCGCAAGTCCACAAAGTCAAACCGTGGTTATTGGGCATCTGTTTAATAAGCCTTGTAATTTGAAAGCCCAAAACCGAGACCGCTCATCAGCCCCAGTTTTGTGGAAGAAGCGGAATTGATCATCTCTATGGGTTTCGGTCAACTTTCATGTGGAATTAGTGCCATAAACCAATGGATAAACCATTGAAGTATCTGTTGGTGTCCGAAATGTTAGTTCTAATAAAGCGTTGGTGTTTTGTTTCCTTCATTAAAGCGTTAGATGGGTCATCAGTTCAAGTGCATGCAAATGCTCTGTTTACATATACTCTTGTGCCAATTTGGTTTGCTACGCACGTTTAAATGCCTTCCCGTTTTTGCATGATTCTTGGCTAAGCAAATTAAGGTATCAACTACTATGGATTGCAATTTATTGAAATACTAGTAGAACCTGCGGCTTCACATTATTGCGTAAAGTTTTATTATTATTCTTCTCCTCTTCTCCTACCGCTCTTCACCTTCCATAGATTTCCCCCTTTCTTGTCTGCAACGCCGTTGGAACAGTAATATTCCTTGTGATAACCAGAAAATAGCCTTAAAGCATCTAGATTTAGAATGTATTCAATTTGTTTACGCACATGAATAAATGTAAACGTGTAATATATCCTCTCCTGTTATTGTCTCAAAATGGTTTAAAGAACTCAAACTGTCATAATGCTTATACAGTTTAAAACTTATGTAATTTTTTCCAGCGTTTGTTTCGTATCCACTTTAGAACTCCTTCCCTCCATCATTGTGAGTGTCACATATCTTAGTGTCTAACTTATTGCACGCCATGTTTCACAGAAATCGCTTCGACCATGAAGTGAGACTGTAAGATATATAAATATTCACATACATTAAAGCCAATTTTAAAATCTAGTTTTTCGCTTGAATATATCAAATTAACAGAAATATTTTGGTTAGGCTTTCATTATTCATGTTGAAATATTGCTTTCATAGTACAGACCTCATTCAGACATGTTAAATTCACTTTATGGAACATTTTGAAACTTACTGAGGAATAACGGCTCTTATTTCAGAATCATACTTAAGATAACCGTGCTCTTGATTTTGAGATTAAAGCAAAATTATTGGATGTCACTTAGACTTTAAAGTGACTACGTGTTAACAAGCGGGCCCATTTTTGACTCCGTGCCGAGGCAAGTTACACGGATGAGGTAGTTTCCAAAGTTTTCCGTCAGCCTGAAAAGGCAGATAGCAAGTAACTTTAGGGTTAGACGGCCTCTAGGCTCATTTTTGCCATTATTAATTCATTCCATTCATCATCCCGAAGTTCCTGGTAGTCGGCGTGGGACGTTAAAACAAAAGAAGAAAGAAGTGCTAGCTCTCGTCACAGTCCACAAACGACAAACTTTGAAAATCGGTTTTAGTGGCTAAGTGGACCTAAAGTTTAAGTAGTATCCTGGAAGGCGCGGTGTGCCGTGAAACCTGCTAAAAGTGTTATATAAATATTCTTAGTACGTACTTACTTAGCTGATATGAGCTGATTAAACTTGTTTTATTGCCCATGGTGTTCATATGCACTCCTAAGTAACGTTAGAAGGGGATCACAACTTTTTACACTACTCCAAGACTATAACACATTTTATAATTAGACTGACATTACAACTAAGGTGTTGAGAGCAGTAAAGCGGAACCAGCCCCTATCACGTGATTTACTCCGCGTGGAGAAGACATACCGATGTCTCTGGTTGCTACTGGATGGAAGCGGGATTCCCAGGCAACCGCATGTGGGATTCGTGGTGAACGAAGCTGCGCTGGGGCGGGTTTTTCTCAGGGTTCTCCGATTTCCTCGCCATCTCATTCCACCGATGCTCCATCTTCATTCCATGTGTCATCAGTGTCACCGCCTGCGGTGCCGTATGTAGTAAAAGCGGGCGTTAAACACTACACACACACCAAAAAAAAAAAAAAAAAAAAGGAGGAAACGGGATAGCAACGAACTCTACTCCGGCCAATTGAAGGATGAGGTCGTGTAACTTTCACTGGAAAGCCAGCCTCCTCCAATCTTCCCTCTTCTCCGCTTTCCCCGTCATCTGTGTATATGAAGCATTTATCGTAATATCATTGATCATCTAATCCCTATATTCCCAACGCGGGTGGCCTAAGTCGTGAAGACACCAACTCCTGAAGGGGAAGACCACGGCTCAAATTCCATCAGGACCGTCCTTCCTGTTTTTTCAGGTTTTCCCATTCCTTATAACTAGCAAAAACCGGGAAGGTACCCTAAACTTAGTTCTGGATGTTTTCTCCCAAAACTGCTTTTCCTAAATGTATATAACATACGGCTTCTGTGTTTAAAAAAACAGCATTAAGTTTATTGGCATAAATAAATAATGGTATATAATTTCATTGCAAGTATCATCAGTGCACCGCCTGTGGTGCCGGGTGCAGCAAGAATGGTTGTTAAACACTCTTAAAAATATACAGTGTTTCTGCTGTAAACATTTTCACCAGTGCATTTGGCTAGAACTCTACTCTTATTAATATTCCAGCCAATTTGTTTTACCTTCACTTGTCAGTTTCAGCCTCCTACTTCTCCTTGAACGGTCGTTATTAGTGCATTAAGCAGCACAATGCTGATGATACATGAAATGAAGATAGGCTTATTGGGAAAGCAGTTTAGGAAGGGCACATTTAAGGCTTAAGTTTAAGGTACCTCCCAGAAAACACTTCAGTCATGGAGCACGATCCTGGCTGGATTTGAACCACGGACCTCCTGCTCACTGCTCTGTGCTGGGTCACTCATGTCGGCGAATACTCAATTGCACCTGGTACGGAGACATACACATTAAGATATTTCTGAAAATAGGCGATATTGTAGGGACTGGCGTAGTTTACTCCAACACGGGCACAGAAAGGCTAGAATTCCATGGAAATGTAAGGTGTTTCCTATGGCAGACACAACATTTAATGGCAACTAATATCTGACCACTACTATACTCTTTCCTGTTGTACCAATACATTTTTAGGCGCAAATGATATTTAAAGTACACTGTAATTACACAGTGTGCTGAACTATACAACACCGCAAGGCGTGACAAGCCTCTGATTGGGTGTTCTGTTGACCAGCCCCTTTGCCTCCGCCATTAAATTTTGTGTCGGGCATAGCTGTTCTACACAATATATCGTAAGCCGGGGTACAACGGTGTAAAATATGATAAAACTGGTACCAAAATGCTCATGCACACTAACTTCACAATACGTTTCGTTTATCGTAAATTTGAAAGCGGAGAAAAATAAATCTAAAACTTAGAGATTTCGTATATTAACGTAAATGTATGTATGTATGTATGTATGTAGGTAGGTAGGTAGGTAGGTAGGTAGGTAGGTAGGTAGGTAGGTAGGTAGGTAGGTAGGTAGGTAGGTAGGTAGGTAGGTAGGTAGGTAGGTAGGTAGGTAGGTAGGTAGGTAGGTAGGTAGGTAGGTAGGTAGGTAGGTAGGTAGGTAGGTAGGTAGGTAGGTAGGTAGGTAGGTAGGTAGGTAGGTAGGTAGGTAGGTAGGTAGGTAGGTAGGTAGGTAGGTAGGTAGGTAGGTAGGTAGGTAGGTAGGTAGGTAGGTAGGTAGGTAGGTAGGTAGGTAGGTAGGTAGGTAGGTAGGTAGGTAGGTAGGTAGGTAGGTAGGTAGGTAGGTAGGTAGGTAGGTAGGTAGGTAGGTAGGTAGGTAGGTAGGTAGGTAGGTAGGTAGGTAGGTAGGTAGGTAGGTAGGTAGGTAGGTAGGTAGGTAGGTAGGTAGGTAGGTAGGTAGGTAGGTAGGTAGGTAGGTAGGTAGGTAGGTAGGTAGGTAGGTAGGTAGGTAGGTAGGTAGGTAGGTAGGTAGGTAGGTAGGTAGGTAGGTAGGTAGGTAGGTAGGTAGGTAGGTAGGTAGGTAGGTAGGTAGGTAGGTAGGTAGGTAGGTAGGTAGGTAGGTAGGTAGGTAGGTAGGTAGGTAGGTAGGTAGGTAGGTAGGTAGGTAGGTAGGTAGGTAGGTAGGTAGGTAGGTAGGTAGGTAGGTAGGTAGGTAGGTAGGTAGGTAGGTAGGTAGGTAGGTAGGTAGGTAGGTAGGTAGGTAGGTAGGTAGGTAGGTAGGTAGGTAGGTAGGTAGGTAGGTAGGTAGGTAGGTAGGTAGGTAGGTAGGTAGGTAGGTAGGTAGGTAGGTAGGTAGGTAGGTAGGTAGGTAGGTAGGTAGGTAGGTAGGTAGGTAGGTAGGTAGGTAGGTAGGTAGGTAGGTAGGTAGGTAGGTAGGTAGGTAGGTAGGTAGGTAGGTAGGTAGGTAGGTAGGTAGGTAGGTAGGTAGGTAGGTAGGTAGGTAGGTAGGTAGGTAGGTAGGTAGGTAGGTAGGTAGGTAGGTAGGTAGGTAGGTAGGTAGGTAGGTAGGTAGGTAGGTAGGTAGGTAGGTAGGTAGGTAGGTAGGTAGGTAGGTAGGTAGGTAGGTAGGTAGGTAGGTAGGTAGGTAGGTAGGTAGGTAGGTAGGTAGGTAGGTAGGTAGGTAGGTAGGTAGGTAGGTAGGTAGGTAGGTAGGTAGGTAGGTAGGTAGGTAGGTAGGTAGGTAGGTAGGTAGGTAGGTAGGTAGGTAGGTAGGTAGGTAGGTAGGTAGGTAGGTAGGTAGGTAGGTAGGTAGGTAGGTAGGTAGGTAGGTAGGTAGGTAGGTAGGTAGGTAGGTAGGTAGGTAGGTAGGTAGGTAGGTAGGTAGGTAGGTAGGTAGGTAGGTAGGTAGGTAGGTAGGTAGGTAGGTAGGTAGGTAGGTAGGTAGGTAGGTAGGTAGGTAGGTAGGTAGGTAGGTAGGTAGGTAGGTAGGTAGGTAGGTAGGTAGGTAGGTAGGTAGGTAGGTAGGTAGGTAGGTAGGTAGGTAGGTAGGTAGGTAGGTAGGTAGGTAGGTAGGTAGGTAGGTAGGTAGGTAGGTAGGTAGGTAGGTAGGTAGGTAGGTAGGTAGGTAGGTAGGTAGGTAGGTAGGTAGGTAGGTAGGTAGGTAGGTAGGTAGGTAGGTAGGTAGGTAGGTAGGTAGGTAGGTAGGTAGGTAGGTAGGTAGGTAGGTAGGTAGGTAGGTAGGTAGGTAGGTAGGTAGGTAGGTAGGTAGGTAGGTAGGTAGGTAGGTAGGTAGGTAGGTAGGTAGGTAGGTAGGTAGGTAGGTAGGTAGGTAGGTAGGTAGGTAGGTAGGTAGGTAGGTAGGTAGGTAGGTAGGTAGGTAGGTAGGTAGGTAGGTAGGTAGGTAGGTAGGTAGGTAGGTAGGTAGGTAGGTAGGTAGGTAGGTAGGTAGGTAGGTAGGTAGGTAGGTAGGTAGGTAGGTAGGTAGGTAGGTAGGTAGGTAGGTAGGTAGGTAGGTAGGTAGGTAGGTAGGTAGGTAGGTAGGTAGGTAGGTAGGTAGGTAGGTAGGTAGGTAGGTAGGTAGGTAGGTAGGTAGGTAGGTAGGTAGGTAGGTAGGTAGGTAGGTAGGTAGGTAGGTAGGTAGGTAGGTAGGTAGGTAGGTAGGTAGGTAGGTAGGTAGGTAGGTAGGTAGGTAGGTAGGTAGGTAGGTAGGTAGGTAGGTAGGTAGGTAGGTAGGTAGGTAGGTAGGTAGGTAGGTAGGTAGGTAGGTAGGTAGGTAGGTAGGTAGGTATGTATTTTCTGCGAATGGGTATTACCCGGTGGCAGAGTTAAATGTACAAATTAAGGTTACAAACAAAGTGCACAAACAATAGTAATACAATCATAATACAATAAAGAACAATAATAAAAATATAAGATGAAATGCACTAAATACTAATTAACACTCATTAATTAATTATAACCAAATTAAATTTAGCATTAGTATTCACCATCAGTTCAATAAATGTCAAAAATACACTTGCGTAATCTTTATAGTAAATTACACAGCATTTACTTGATTTACGATATTTTTCGAAAATTTCTTCACAGATAAAGGACAGCCCTGAAAGACTGCTACAGGTAATTCATTCCATTCCTCAATGGTTCTATTAACAAAGGAGAACTTTCCTACGTCGGTTCTGTGCCTTCTACCTTTAATTTTATACAAATGATCCTTTCTTCCGTAATATGTAGGGTTGTCCAATCTTTCACTAATACCCACCCATGCATTTGAACCACGATATGCTTGAAATAATGCGCATAACCTCTGCCTCTTACGCCGGACTTTTAGAGGCTCCCATTCAGTCTCCTCCCCCTTTTTAGGCCCAAAAGATTTACCTCGTTTTATAAATTTTATAGCCCTTCTCTGTATTCTTTCTAGCGAATCAATTTGACTAAGTCTATATGGGTCCCAGCATACTGCTCCATATTCCATAATCGGCCGCACCAAAGATTTGTAGGCAATTTCCCTGGACCTTCCGCTCCCCTTTTTCAGTACCCTCATTAAGAAATGTAACGCTTTCCACGCTTTCCTCGATGTAGAATTTACCTGGTCGTCCCACCCAGCGTTACTCGCCAGGTACACTCCCAAATACTTGCAGCTATCTACCTGCAGAATTTTTTCTCCGCCCATGTGATAGTTATGAACAATTTCCCTCTTAGATCTTCTAAATGCAATGGACTTACTTTTCTTAGCATTAATCGTCATCTTATTTGTAGCAGCCCAATTACTAATTTCATTTAAATCACCCTGAAGCAGAGACTCATCTATGGCATTCCGAATTTTATTATAGATAATGCAATCGTCTGCAAACAGTTTTATCTGACATTTAATATTTACACTTATGTCATTAACAAAAATAAGAAAAAGTAGCGGACCCAGTACTGAGCCTTGGGGTACTCCCGAACTAACTGTGCCTCTCTCGGAGATTTCTTTACCTACTTTTACCTGCTGTGTTCTCCCATCCAGAAACGCTTTGACCCATAAAACCACTCGTTTGTCTATTCCTGTGCCAGCTAGTTTCCCAATAAGTAAATTATGCGGCACTACATCAAATGCTTTAGAAAAGTCTAATTCCACTGCATCAGTTCTTCCTCCTGCGTCCACTTCATCTGCTAAGTCTTAAAATAAGGAAGTTAATTGACTTTCGCACGAGTACCCAGGTCGAAACCCATGTTGCGCTTCCTTGAACCAATTTTTTGTTTTCTAACTCCTCCCTTATATATTCTGCTATTAAATGCTCCATCAAATTACACACTATTGACGTTAAACTAACTGGTCGATAATTATTTATTTCTGTTTTATTACCCCTTTTATAAATAGGAACTACAATAGCGGTTTTCCAGTCTTCTGGTAAGTCACAGTTATTGATTGACATGTTAAACAAAAACATTAGATAGGGAATCACAGCTTCTCCCCCAATCTTCAATATTTCAGTAGGTATGTTATCGGGCCCCCTCGACTTTCGATTCTGCGATAGTATTAACTCGTAGTATTAACGTTATTTAA
The DNA here is from genome assembly GCA_030765045.1 of Tenodera sinensis. Classification (NCBI taxonomy): domain Eukaryota; kingdom Metazoa; phylum Arthropoda; class Insecta; order Mantodea; family Mantidae; genus Tenodera; species Tenodera sinensis. The sequence continues at coordinate 38,336,769 of CM060962.1, forward strand.
CATTAATATTAACATTTAGGGTCATTGCAAAGCACAGGCTCAAACGTTCCGAGAGTACTAATCATCCTCTTAGTATTCCTTTTTATAAAACAACTTAAGGACACTTGTTAGTTTCAGAATAGCAATTTCCATGCAGAATCTCAATGCAATGTGTGTTAGTGTTTCTTGAAAACTGTACGATCTATCATAATTGAACTCTTACCGCTTATAAAGCAGCTTCTTTTGATTCAGAAACCATAATCAGATCATAAGTAAAGTTAATAATGTTTACTCTATTGATATTCCAATAAACAAAAAGCGTTCAAAATTATGCCACATTTTCTCCTTTAGGTCTTTTATCCTAAACATTTCAAATTTTGTAGTCACTTGACGAACATGTTATTCAATGTAGCTGACAAACGATTACTATATTTTAGTCAATAACAGCAATTTAAAAAGTGAATAATTATGTACCTATTCTTTTATTTCTTTATTTTTTTATGTATGAAAACATTTTTGAGGAATTTCATGAAAGTGTAACATAAAAAGCTTTCACCGGAAGTGCATTCTGCATTTGCACAAAAAGATCAAAGCTCTACTATTATATATATATATATATATATATATATATATATATATATATATATATATATATATATATATATATATATATTTTTTTTTTTTTTTTTTTGAAAAGTGTACCTAAAGCTTGAAAACACAAGTTATGATAAATGGCAAAAGATGATAATGTGCAGTGTAAAAGGGGCTTGACAACCTGGCTACCATATTTAAAACTCCATTTAAATCCCCACTTAATTGTGGAAAACACAAAAACATTATATGGACATGTTCTGAAAACTGTAGAATAATATTAAGCCAAAAAAAAAATCACTACCAAGTGTACTTACATTTTTATTAAAATGACAATTATTTCCCCTCAGTCTCCCGTTTAATATGTTAAAGACCTCAGCCCCACCTTTATGTCGCTTACCAAGGTGTTTACCCTAAGCTCTGTTTTTAGAAGCAATGCCTACTTACTGATGAGCAAGTGCAGAGATGTTGCGCGGGGACCACAATAACATAATCTTGTTGATATGGAAAAGCTTTCGCATCCCACGCTAGCCAAATTTTCGTGTACAAATGATGCAAAAGAGGCAGCGATAAGAACTTGGCAAAGAGGGGGAACGAGAATTAACAATAAGAGTACTTCCTTTCTTTTCAGAGGGTGAAACAAAAGAACATACAGCTATTTGCTTCTTAAGGGAAAAGATACAGGAACAAAAGGTTCTTTACACTTCCTGTTGTGCCCTCTCGGAACTTAATTACCTAAGTTCCTGCCAGAGTAAAGCTTTTTAACTTCAGATCTAGAGCTAGTTTGACGATTTCAAATGTATACTACGGTTCTTTCCCCACTTCTGTTATTTTGGGTGGGACAACTTTAAATGCCCACTTTGAATATGTTCAAAACCAGTAGTATTCAACCCTTCTTCTCCACGTACCCCCAAAGGCAATTTTCCATTCCAATCTGTACACCTGGGGCTAGGTTCTTAGCGTGGCTCTAGAGTTGTCTTTAATTAAAATTACATAAACACGTCTAAAATATATTTAAAACTTGATAGTTTATTATTGCACTACGAAAAGAATTATACTATAAATGTATAAAATAAATACAGAACGATGTTACAGATAGTACATACACAAATAGTATATGCATTTGGGTACTTTTCTGACCTGTTAATGAGCTTATTTTCTGGACACCAGCTCCTCTATTTGTGGCCGAATCTTCGTTAGTGATAGAATCAATGGTGATTCTGGATTGGAGCGATTTCTTGTTTCGTCAATGCAGAGAAACCCTGCTCACACAAATAAATAAACGGCGATGGAAGAACGTGTGTCCCTAAGTTCAGTGTATTCTTTGCGTGTATAGCACTAGAAATCACAAATTGACATTCTTTTATTTTTATTTTCAGTGAACTGTCATTTCCAAAAGACTTGCTTTTATTTTGATGAAAAGAATCACAGGAATCGATAGTGGTGGTGCAAAACGGATTAGGCCGCGACGTAGCCGAGTGATTAGACCATTCGCTTCTCACCAAAGTGGCCCGGGTTCGATCCCAGGCAACCGCATGTGGGTTTTGTGATGGACGAAGCGGCGCTGGGGCGGGTTTTCTCCGGGTTCTCCGGTTTCCCCCGCCATCTCATTCCACCGGTGCTCCATCTTCATGTTAGACGCTGGCCTACTGATTCCAAGGTCGCGGGTTCAAATTCGGCCTAGACCGATGGTTTTTAAGTGTGCTTAAAAACGACTGCTCCATGTCAGTAGATTTACTGGCATGTTAAAGAACTTCTGCGGGACAAAATTCCGGCACAACGGCGACGCTGATGTGATCCTGGCAATTGACAGCGTCGCTAAAGAACAAAATAATTTAATTTAATTCCATCTTCATTCCATGCATCATCAGTGTCACCGCCTGCGGTGTTGCATGTAATAAACGTTTTGCGTCAAACACTAAGAAAACGGATTCTAATCCATTGTTGCGCATTATCGCCTTTCTGAACTTCTGCAGAGTATTTTAAAAACTAACCTGAGACTCTGTAAGTGGAATTTGATTGTTTCCAAAAGCCGATCAGCAGATTTAACCAACAGTAGGACAAGCAAAATGGATTCTTGAATAGAGGGCAGTTCAAACCTCTCTGGCTGAAATATGTTTAGTTATTTGTGATCATTAACGAAACATGTTATGCTGACTCCGTATTTTAAATTTTATTATTTTTTACTATTTGTGATCATTTAGGAAACGTATTGTACTGACTGCATGTTTACTTTAAATTGTATTATTTTTCATTATATATTATCATTTTTTTTATCATTTATTATCATTCCCTTCAAATTTTATGTAGCCACTAAGAAGTCTTTGCGTACTCATGGGGGTACGCGAACCCAGGTTTATTCAACCTGTCTATTCTAAACTATTTAACTCATCGGTTAGCTATTTCTGCTGGAAATTAGCGTGTATAATATTTCTGAAAACATACTACAAGTTATGGAATGTAGCTATTATAATTTCTTAGGGTACAAAAAGCAATTTTACAGTAAGTTGAAAATAAATAACGCTTGTAGCTTACTATTGATGTTTAGAGCTGTAGGCACGGTTGATTACATTCCGGAGCGAAAATTTGACGATTTATGCGCGTACCTATATCTCAACTCCAAATAGCTGTATGGCAGCAGTTCGCGCTTATCTGAACCCTAGCACTTAACACTTTGACGTGATGAATGTGTTTCAACACTGATACCTACTTGTTGAGGTTAGCAGGGAATGATTGATTTCGTTACTCCCTTGATAGCTTCGTTTCGCATTTCTGCTGCCACCGCATATTTGCGGAAGAGTTTATCGTATTTTGAAGCTGCTTAGCAAATTTCAAATCCTCAGGAGTCTGTGGTAACCAGAGAGGGGTAGTGAGAGATAGGTGAGAACAAAGACAAATCAGGACTGGTAGGTTTACCGGTGAATGTAATTACCGGCCCTTGAATAAGCCACATCGTTAGTGGCGAACTAATCGGATATTTCTCAAGTACTGCATACATTGCTAAGGTATGTTTATTGGAACTAAGTTTGCACCGAGGGCCTGGTCTCGCTGTCTCAGTCCCCAATTGCTGTGAAAGTGGATGCACGCACTTTTATCGAATGCTTATTTTTATTATTGCAGCAGCGTACGTTAAAAAAGTTGCCTCAGAGAATCTGTCACAAATGTTCCCAAGTTTCACGAGTCCCTTGCAATAGAACGCACTCTGCACGTGGCCGAATGTAAATTTGTTTTCCCCGATGCGTGTGAAGTGGACCAAACCAACCTTGTGGCTGCCACTACGTCAAACCACGTTGTTTTTGTAAGAAAACAAAGAAAAGAAGATAATCAAAACAGTACAGCTAAAATTTCATAGTGAAATAAATGTATTAAGAATATCCGATGCTTAAACAGGAATCAACAAGAAATGATTATAATCAATATAAATCTGAGTGCATCAGAAATAGTTTGAGTTGCTACAGAGGACCGCCACCGCCACCGCCACCGCCAACGCCACCGCCACCGCCACTGCCACCGCCACCGCCACCGCCACCGCCACCGCCACCGCCACCGCCGCCGCCGCCGCCGCCACCACCACCACACCACCACCACCACAATGGCTTACAAAAGTGAAAAGTCATACGTAAAGGGGCCACGAAGCAAATGGGCAGGTATTGTGATATCGGGCGCAGCGGACACCAAAGTACGACCGACACTAAACTATTTCACACCACATACCAGGCCGGCGAGCAAACAGGCGCTCAAGGTCAGGCTGCCTCGCATGACCGTGTATACGTGACTAACATCAATGAGGGCGGCGCACAACAAAGCATTGCTGGAACCTTCGAGAGGCATCCGGCGGCCGGCGTATTTGTGAAAGTGGAGAAAGATCCATGTTACGTTATCCTCGCTTTGTAAGGAGGCGGGGAAACAACAGAGGAGAGAGTTACAGGCATGAGTCATTCAGTATGTCAGTGAGACAGCTGGGTGTGCCTGGTACTGTCGTCGCGAAAGGTACGTCTTTAACGAGCGTCGAGTGATTGTATCGTCGGAGTTAGTGTATGGAAGACAGAGAAACTGAAGAAAGACAGTGAAAGGATTGAGTCAAGGCTAGAGAAGAAACAGTTGGGGGTTCTAATATCACGAAGATGTAGACTGTGTTAACATCAGTACAAGAGAATTGTGTTTTAGTGCAAAAGTTTAGAAGAAAAATAAAGTGATAGAAAAGAAACTGGACTAATTTTGTCATTTTCTCTCAGTATCAAAACGTAGACGTTGCTTTGTAATGATGCCTATGGAAATAATTTTAGTGCATATTTTCTAAATGCGTCACAAATTTTGGAATAAGGGTCCTCATTGGGATTATAGGGGCTTCTGAATGTATTGGGTGACCTTGATAGCGACTTCATAGTGATATGGTGTTGGTGTTTCGTGGTGTTGGGAATGAGATTTGGAGTTGATCCTCGGCCAGGGTGTTTCTCTACATATTTACGTGATGTTCAGCACCATCATGACACTGTTTCTAGTTGCAACAAAACCTATGAAGTGTTGATGATTTAAGGGAAAAGGAATGATATTGGACACGTTCTTGCTAAGGTTGCTGTGCCATTTTGAACCTATATAATTAATTACGCTTAATATGGCTATATCGAAAGCCTAGAATTGTGGTATCACACCATCTGTTGTGAAGAGTCCTGGACTTCCATATCACAATTTTACGAAACTGTAGGTCATGTTATGTTATGTTTCGTGTAAGATAAAATTAGGAAATATAAGGAATTTCGGAATTGATCAAATTGCGTAAGCTTTCACGGCCGGTGTCATAAAACACAAAATGATTATCCGGGCTTGTGGGCCGTGGTCTAGTGGGAAACTCCTTCCAGACGTTTCGTTCGAAGCTGCGTCGAACATCCTCAGTGTTGTGACCGTAAAACTCTGCTAGTCCCGGCGACTGATACGGAATCAGAATATCAAAATGACGTCACGCATTTTTAAAAGTTTTTGATTATTTCTGTTGTTGCGTCATAATTTTTAAAGAATGACAATGATTTTATACTTCAGAGAATTAAGTTATCAGCGACTTTGGAGCGTTCATAACCTGTGGTTAAGGTTTTTAAAGTTTCTAATTACTTCTATAGTAAACAAAATACAAAGCTGTCTGAAATTGGCATGCAATTGTGAAATTGGAGTTTGTTTCTTTAATACTCAATCTTTAAATAATAATGATGATGATGATAATGATCATAATAATAATCATAATAATAATCATCATAATAACCATAATAATCATAATAATTGTTTTGACTTTGAGGGCCTCATCCTAAGGCTCCCAGCAGCCGCCAGTTCCGCCCATGTTTTCAAACGTCACTGTTGAGGACTTATGGGGTACAACGTCACGTCTTTTAAGTGATAGCTGTAATTTATTTCTGGGAAGCACACACAACATGTAGCTTTGCTGGTGTTCCTCGGATCCTGGGAAGGGATTTGCGAAGCGGATGCACCAGCCAGGCCCCCATCCACAGTCTGACGTGATGAGCTTACAGGAGCACGTGCGAACGTGTATGAAATTGGACTGTACTACGTATGTTCTCATAGCATAATGCGCCGTTAATTAGATTTTGACGGAGTACGTTTCGGTTGCAATCTTAAGAGACTGTCTCAAGTTTCACTGCCCAATTTTTATTTACTTGAGACGAGATTCTTCAGCTCAAATGAAATACTTCGTTATGTCAAATATCTTTTAGCCCCTTGGTGATTTTACTTTAGTGATAAGTGTCCTGAAATAGGACCTGGCACAGTTGCAAGAGCAAGGAGGCAAATATGCCAAAGCAGTTGCTATTAAGCTCAATGTAGCACTTGTTCTCCACTAACACGGGGAAATTAATCACTTCGCGTGATGCTAATCTCTGAAAACGTCTTTGTTTCAGAACGTTACGTTGTTTACGAATCTCTGAAATTTGTGACAGCATTACCAGTTTTGTGCCAAGTATGTAGCTAACCCCGTGGCGCAACAGGGGACCAAGGCCTACCGTCCGGCCGCTGCGTCCCCCACCTTTGCCCACTTCAGTCGTGAGGAAGTACTGGGGCGTGTAGCGTGGTCAACGCCCTGGTTCTTCCCGGCCATGTGGTTTTCGTAATCATATCGGTATTTAAAACTTTATGCACAACAGTTTGAAAGTTTCTGAACACTGCTTGTTTTACTAAAAAAGAAAGCATGTGTGTGTATTTACAAACTGGACTACAATGGTAAAAGTTAGTACTTGTTAACGTGGAGAATACCATTTTTCGAAATTTTAGTCTTAAGCTTGTTTTTAAACCTTTTACAAGTTTTGTATAAAAAACACAACAAAGTTTGAAGGTCTCAAACTCCTTGAAAATTATTCTCTATCAACATCGTTTGCGTACTTTTCTTTTTCTTCTTTCTTTTATTTCTTTCTTCTTTTTGTTAATATGAGGGACTAAGTTGAGTGCAGATAAATTTGTGATTGTATATTACAATGCTTTGGTTATTAACTCAACCAATTTTCTCTTAGTAGGGCAGTGAAGTTATTTAATTTTGTTTCTATTGTTTTCTTCACGTGGGTAATTGTGTTGAAAATGAAATCAGTGCCTTAATGTGGATTTGTGTGTTATCTGTACTTGATCATGTGTGCAAATACCTTCTTAGTAAATAATATAAGAAAATGGGATTTCCATCTGTCTCTCCCCGGGCCGTATAATCAATTTGCTCCACCTTCATTTGGCACTGCTTGGGCCCATAAGCGAATTAGGAATGAATTTTTACTCGGAAATATGCAGATATTAAAGAAATAGATTACATAGACTGGTATGGTAAAGAAGCTCCACGGAGAAGAGACTTCAGATGTTCTCGTCCCTTTTGTCTCTGCCACCGCCAGATGTTATTTCTCCTGCTGTCTGTCACTTTAAGTATTCATGAATCTTTTGGATGATGACAGCACTGTTTACGTCAGCATGATGTCCCCATAACGAGCTTCAGAAACCGAGACTCCCCGTCTATAAATTTATCTAACCCGATTTTTTTCTGCTTCATTTTCTAAATTAAAGCCGTTTGCAAATGGGTAACAAACGCGAATGCTTAATTAGCAGAGAGTTTACGTTAGACTGTAACTCGTTATCGGTAGTGGATTATGAAAGTCAGCCGAACATCCGAGCAGTAGAGAGCTTTACGGTTTAAAGTTGTTTTTCCTGCATGAGAATACTCGTTAGCAGGTAAGGGTTGTTGAGATGATAGAACTCTAATTGATTGATTTTTTGGAATGATTACAGATGTTCCAGCAATTGCTAGGGGCTTTGTTCCACGCGTAATGCTACACCACTGACAATGATCGATAGTCAAAGCACGTTTACCCTCTTTATTTCTTCTTTGCCCTCTGTCAGTTTAATTGGAAAAGAAATATGGTCTACCAAGAGAGAAGTAGCTATTTATTAATTTCGAATAAGTAAACCTAAAACCATGTTTGCCTCTGAATCATAGCTTTGGTGAAGAAGGGGAACAATTGGAAAGTTTGGTAACACTGCCGGTTTTGTGTCTGTTACATGCCACCAATTTACCTCTATGTAGGTTTACGATTCATGCAATTTATTTCTTGGAGTGAGCCTTCCAACGCATCATAGGCCATCCATGGTTCTCTTCCTGCTGTGGCTGTTAATTACATAGTATATTTGGTGGGCGGGTTACGTTTACCCGTATAGCACGTTTGTGCCATCTATTTCTAGGGTCATTTTAGAGTCTGATGTTTTTAATTTTATATATTCTGTATCTTGTTCCGTTATTTTACTGTATTGCAGCCCACATTTATACTGTAGAAGTGCCATTGGCTCCATACACTAGGCATTAGCAAACTTGAATACTATCCACAAGCATTAAATGTGTAAAAAAGTATACAGTTGATGGCATTCATGTCTCTGTTTTCAAAATAAATATACTATGGAGAATCGCAAACCTTTGCTCTTCAAAGTGCTTGACGATCCATTGGTATGTCTCTTATAGTATCGGAATTTCTGTTTTGTTTTCATTTTTATCGGTTTTATTTTCATGACACTACAGGCAATGAATGGAGGGGATTAATGGTGAAGACAGATAAGAGTCCGGAATTTTTTCAGAATGAAGGAAAATGTTGGAAAACAACCCACGCGATAAATTTCTCCCTGAGGAATCCTAGCTGGGTAACGAGGTGTTTCTATGCTAGAACAAGAAGCTAAATTTACACAATGGAAATCTCTTAATAAAATAGGTCGATTTTTTATTGCTTCTGGCTAGTCACTGATGCAGTGCTAATATTGGACATTTATTGTGGCATGAAAGAAATCGCACACCGATTCCTCATATCAATGTGACTTAAAGTGCACATCGCGAATACAACTTTGCCGTTGCTGTGTTTAAATAATGGACATTTCAATATCAACTTAATTTTTAAACAGGATTCCAATATTAAAAGGAAATTATAGTTCCTATAAAGTCCTATGTTTTATGTATACGATTTTGAAATCAAAGCATGACCAAACTGTTTTAAATGAGAGAGAGCAGCCCTGTAATCAGATCGGTTGAGTTCGGTAATTAATGCCCTTTACGGATTGGCTACATTTTCAGAACATATAAGTCGGCAGGTACTTTTATTCCCTGAAGAAGTTACCTGGTTTAAAACTTTCACCATACAGTTGACCCAAACATGATTCGCAGTTTCGTCCTGCGCATAAAGCTGTGCTAAGCCCTACCCTAGGTACCATCAAGGCCAAACTCTATCAACCGACAAAACAGCGGTTGATAGAGCTTTTAAGTTTTTAGCGGATTGTAATATCAATTTCAGGATTTAAAATTTTGGATATTTGTTTATTTTTTGACATATTTATTACCTTGTTTTATATCTGGCTATTGCCACTACTTTTTACGTTTATGTGTATATTTTCTTTGTTGCTAGTAATTTTATTTTTTATTCAAATTTATATGTGGCTATTTCCATGAATTTTTAAGGGCACTGACAACCTAGAAGTTGAGTGCCCTTAAACCCACAAAACAAACACCAAGGCCAAACTCCATTTTTTTTTTCGCTTGTGAATTTTGGTTGATATAACTTGGTGTGTAAGTATAAAAAGCATAGTGTTGTTCTGGGTGTTTTGTAGAATCCGAGCTAATAAGGCACATTGCTGCCAAGTTCATTTCGTTCGTTCTCGTTCTTTCCGTTCCCCTGTTGGTGTGAACTGATACTTCGCAGAAAGTGTTGTTTATATATTTGCAGCAGACCTGAAAAGCGATTAAACATGACAAATTGACCATACTGCCCAACAAAAGGTATTCTTGTTTTTTTATTTATTTTTTGTTATTATTTTCATCTTCCCAGGTGCCCATGACGTGATCCGTGCTATGACAATGTGCTTGTTCGGAGCCAGCCACCGAATTATTTCTGTTCTGCTTTTTCAGCATGAGACACTCCGACTAATTGAACTACCAACGCTGGCATGCGTTCCGCTGGGCTCCAGTAGAACGCTTCTTGAAGATTATTAAAAACATCTGGCAATGAATAAGAGTAGAGCAAAAGTGGAATATCATTGTACATCATTGTGATCTACAGCTTGTAGAGGGCTTCATTTCAAAGTCAAATTAATAGGAGTGTCTTGTGTGTGTGTATTTTTATGCCGTCTCGTTAAGCACGAATTTTGTTCATGCTGATGAACGGCTTTGTATAAATACCACACACACAACCAAATTTATTCACGCACCACAACTTTGCCATGCTATGAACGTCAGACTTGTACACCTTTAGCTGTGGGCAACTGCATGCTACATGCACATATGGATTGTGCCAGCGGACGTTTCTTAGGATCGTAATGAGTCCCTAGTCTGCCCCTGAACAAATGGCTTTGGTGAAAAGGCTTTGTCATGGGCGTAGTCGGGAGTCGCCCATGACAGTGGCCGGTCCAAGTATCTGGACATAGTTACGTGTTGGTGTGTCTGAATAGAAGTTCGCAAGCAGGCTACCTCTTTTGTATGGAACAATGTACTCGTGGATGATTCAACGAGTTATCTGACAAGCAATATTTGACAGTGTATATAATCAGCTCTTTTTCACTCTAACATGTACATCTATTATCTCTGCACTTTGCTTCTACGTTTTATTACATTTATTTAAGGAGGTTCATTAACGTCAGTGAAGTGCCTGAACTATGATAAAACGCCAATTACCCTTGTTTCTTCAGGTATTTATTTCCCTGAATACAACATGCGGTATGGTTTGCTGCCAGTTTATTGACAGGTTATGCAGTCAGAAAGATTGAGTTGGAAACTGTAAGAGCACAGCCTGATATTAGCTATATAGTTTAAAAATACCAAAATAGACTCTGGATTGTTTCCTTTATTAAAAAAAATTGGAGATTCCCTTATTTCGTAATTGGTTTTAGAGGAATTTTTGTTAAAAAAAATGGATATGTATAATTATTTCTATAAAACGAGAATTGTAAAAATGCGTTATATTTTCTTCGAGTATAAACATTGTGCTCTGCATTTCAGCCAAATTTGCTATCTGGCCCCAAGTAGGGCACAGCGGGAACACTAACATTTCCAGCTAGAGCATCCCTGTGTTCGTACGACATACGCCGCCAGGCACAGGACGGAGATATCGATACGGCAACAAAAGACTTCACCGCTTACGCTGCACATCGCTGTCCACTGCTCCTGGACCAAATGAGAGGAAATGGTGTTATATATTCCAACAGTATTCTTAGGGAAGCACCAAATATGAGTGTGGCCGGGCCAATAGGAGTCGAACCCGAGACCTTCCTTCCAAAGTGAATGCGTGTGAAAGCAGTTACAGCTGTTACAATATTTCTTGGAATGTGGTGTAAGGGGTGAAGATTAATTATACACAATAACAAGTATATATCTGTATTGCAATTAAGGGTTGGGACAAAAGGACATTACTAATTATTGCGGCAGCAACGTTGCTGAGTCCTGTACTTTCTTTTCATCCTTTCTTACCACCCCCCCCCCCCCCCCCACCTTCCGTATTCTGGTTAAGCGGAGTGTTACCTGCCTCATTTTAACTGAGGTTTTGAACAATGTTGATTAATAAATATTTATAAGCATACGTTTAGGATTAGTATTATTGTTTACGTCAGTTCTTTTCTCAAGTTTAACATACAAGCTTAATTGATTTTAATTGCAGAAATCTTGTGTAAGTATTACGGGATCTGAAAATGGTAGCGTTACTTCAAAAATATTACTTAGCATATGACTATTTCTTTTCCAAGAACGCTACTTCGAAATACAGAGTAACCTTCTAAAAAATATTTCTACATTTTCCTTCTGCATTTTTGTTGCTCTTCCGCAGACATTGAAATATAGGACGGCCTGCCCAGAAGTTCGTAACACTGCCTTTTTTTCTTTCTTTCTTTTCTTTCTTTTGCAGTGAATCTAACAGCTGGGTCGTCACAAGAGGCTCTTAGTACCTATTGTAAGTAGCCTCCTTTCAAATTCGGAGGGAAATGTCACCTTCATCTTTGTGACGGTCACTCGAATTCCACGGCAACGGGCTGTGAAAATGGCCTTGAAGATTTTCTGCTGTAATAAAATACTTTTTTCTTTCTGGTGTTATTAAAAACGGCGATCCTCAATATTATGACTGAAGATGTAAAACATTTGATTTTATAATCACTCATTTTAGGACAGCTGCACCAAAGGTTGTTTTAAACAAATGCCCTTATGTATTTTGAATTACCTGCATTGTCATAATTCAGATTGCTTGTAAATTTTCTGTAATAATAACATATATTATATTGCTTTTGTTATTGCTTGAAACAAAGAGTAACATATTGTTTACTTTTCTCAAAAACACACTAAGAGTGTTACAATTTCTCCACATATATTATAATATCTACGCTCCAATTTGTAGGGCAGAGGGCGCCTTAGCTTTATTAGAATGCCATTTACAATACATTTAAAGATAAAAAGTTTATAATGTGGAAGTATGAACTTCCTAAAGCAACTATCTTTATAATAAATAGAACACAATAGAAATAACAAAATTTAAAGCTGTGTAACCCATTCTAATGAAAATATGTAGGAAGTCTGGTTAAGGTTGGGTATAAGTTTATGAGGAAAGGTGCATCAAAGTTTTCTTTCCAAAAACACAGGAGAAAATAGGTATTATATGACATTTTGGGTTAGGGGATTAGTTGCAACGAGAATATCACTACTAAGGCTCAAAAATTCACGGCACTTCATGTGAAAATATTGCCTCATTTACTAATTCATGGTCTGTCTTAAATTTGTCGAGCTCTTAGTTCTGCAAATGACTTAAGCTTCCCTGCGTAATTTATGAAAGGTATTAAATCAAAGAATAAGGAGATTACAAATCATTGTTGCATACTGAGATGCTTGGGTTAGAAGCATAAGAATAGGAATGATACGGGGGGGGGGGGGCGGTTCGGCACTGAAGCCAGACTTATTCTACCCATGCCCCCAAGGGGGCACCCTCGGGAGGAGGCATGAGGTGAGAGGAGACACCGGGCGGCCAGATCCAAACTAACGGCACAGACATTGATAGATGGGTGAGAGGAAGATCGGAGCTCTCACATCAACCTGCTCCTGTAAGAATTGGACCCATGATTAACAATTCATTGACTGTGTTTGTATTGTACGTTAAATTTTCTCTCAGTGGACAAGGTTTGTCTCTATGCTTCCTTTGTTTAATGTCTGCATTCATCCCCTATCCTCATAGTATGCAAAAGAGTTAACATAAAACACACACAAACACACACACGTGCGCGCGCGCCTTTTTTATTCAGATGCTTTGTGATAGTGTTAAAAGTACTAAATTCATAATTACCGCAGTACTCTTCGAAAAGTGGCATAAAAGTCAACTTTCATTTCTAGTTATACCGAGCGATTTTCAGCATCAGCGAAGATTGTTCTGAAGAACGTTGCGCAAGAATGAAACTAAGTCGTGGTTTCTAGAAGTTATTGGTTTGTTGCTATGGACATTACAGAAAGGAAGCCTCCCTCCTCCGCAGGGTGCGCTAGCGTATGGGTAATGAAGGACGTACAAGTGCTTTGCTTGGATAGAAGCTAAATCGTATGGTTTCCATCGAAGAAGGGTGGTGGGTGGACCTGTTTCCCCTCTCATTGGACCCCCTACACCCTCTCCACACTTTGATCGTCAGAAGAAGATCGATTTGGTAATTTAGGAACCGAGAACCTCCCCCAAACACTAAATCTCTTCCCTTTTCCTTTGCTTCCTTCTCCTTACCCAGAAGTCAAGCTCTATCTTCTTCGCCTACTCCTTTCCTGACATTGCATTTTCTGTTTCACTCATATATTTCCGTTTTCCCCTTATTCCTCTCTTCGGCAGTTATACGGAGCTCCATTTGGAATTCGTGAGGTTCGGGAGGAAGGGAAGAAAATTTGTTTTGTTCTATTACTTTACTGGAGCTTGTCGAAGTCGGAGGCTGTGGTAACGGCATTTATCTCCAAGGAGCTGGTAAGCTTAACCGTCTACCCTTACCAAAAGCTTGATGAAGTTTGTTGTTACCTTATGATTTTCGTTGCCAGTCTATGAGGTAGTAGTATCACATTCCAGGACCTATACTATCGACTGCTTTTCCGTGCAGAAAACAGACTGGCTTTATTATTGTCAATTTTATAATTAGACTGACTTCGCAACTAAGGTGTTCAAAGCAGCAAACCAGGACCAGCTCATATCACGTGATTTCCTCAACGTGTGGAAGATATTTTGATGTCTCTGATGGTCTAAAGTAGATATGAATCGATTCATACTGGATAGAGACGGAGTAGCAAGAAACTCTACTACAGCCAGTAGGATGCGCGATCTTCATTTGCTGGAGTAGTGTGTTTTAACAGTAACAGTTGTGTGTGTAAGTTAGTGAGCTGGATGCAGTATTGCAAACAAACAATGGTGGTTTCAGATCCCCTTGATCCTTAGGCAAAAACCAAAATATTCTTGATAGAACCCAGAATGTTAGCAAAAACAGTGCAAGCTGATATGTATTTTGCTCACATTTTAGACGAAACACTAGTAATATATCAGAGTTCCACTTGTTTAGGTGGGAAATGGAGAAGCCTAGTGATTAAAATACCGGGCTTCTGTTGAATGACGCTACTGGCACAGTTCGTGCGACTGGCAGCGTTAGTAAAACAGTAGCCTACCGGTCGTCGGTCTCTCCCCTGTATATTGGTAACGATGCGATACAGTATGATAGTGTTTTGCCCACAGTAAGAATTTAGACACTGATTTAGACCTGGAGAGCAAGTAGGTGAGTGAATTATCAAGCCACTAGAAACTCGCCATGCGAGGGAGTAATTTTCTTAGATTTCTTTTCACTGCATCCCCTAATTATTTTTTCCTCCTTTAGAACTAATATTGGCAGTCCCAGTGTGTTCAAACTTTGTCTAACAACCTATAAACTTTGATTTGTAAGAACGGTGGTACCTTACAATTTCTGTATAAATCCAAGCTGCCGATCCATGTGTGGCTAAATTCGAGCAAAACTTACCACAATAAACACACGCCGTTCTGTACTACACATCTTAATAACTACACAGCCAATAGAGAGTTTCATATAATGATTCTCCACTAAACACCATGCCAAACAACGTTCGACCTATCTGCAAATGCCGTTACCCTCCGCATGCGCATCAGCTAGACAACCGCAAAGTGAAGCCATTCAATTCGATGGTTCAGATCTGGCGGATACCATCTCGTCATTCGAGGTAAACCAGGTACAAAAGATGGACTGGCAATTGTTGTGGTGTAACGGATCAATAACAATTGTTTTCGCTATGTGGCATTCCAAAGTATTTAATCAATTACACCGTTTTAGTCGTTATGTTCTTTGACAATGCTTAAACCATAATTGAACTATTTGAAGGACAGATCGTTCGAGGTTCTGTTGTTTCTGCTATACAGAGTTTCTACAAAAATTGTACTAGGTAATGTAGAAAAACTGTGGGCATGAAAGGAAACCACAACTGGGTGGTATATTTGTAGCAGGGGAAAACAAATAATATACTGGTTGTATGAAAAAAACGTGCACACTACACATGCACTCAAACTGGTCAGATTACCGCTGACCACACTCTATGCCGGGCACGGGGAATCTATTACACACGTGTATCGAGATGGCATACGGCAAGATTTAGGTGGCACGCAACATGAACCCATTAAATCATAGTTATTGATAGTTTTGTTATTATTAAACACTCCCAGGTCTTGTGCTTGATCCCCTGCAGGGCATCTTATTTTGCATAAGTTTAGTCCCGCAATCGTCTGACGAAAGGGCAGAGAGTCAAATAATATTTGTCTCACCCAAGAAAACTGTTTACTGGGCTTCCATACAGGAAACATCAATAAACATCCACATTTTTCAATGTTTAAAAACTGAAATAAAAGAAGAATACAGCTGTGTCTCATCGGTTCAAATTAACATCGATGGCGTCACATCACGTCACCTAGAGGCGTCTCGGATTTCTGGTAGAGCTTGGCTTGACTTTACAAGCAGGGAAAAGGGTTGCATTTTAACAGAGAAGCTCTGCAAGAGTTCAAGAGGTTCAATAGGGGGGTGGTTGAGGGGGGATGCAGCAGTTACTTGCAATTCTGGTTCCAAATATACTTTGAAGTATCTAAAGTCTACTTTAGACTACAAGATATGTTAAAGGGTTGAGGTATAGCTGCTCCAGACAACTTGATTACCTGATGATCGGAAGAGGAGGTCCGGAGTTCTATGCTTCTGCGTACCCGTCTATGAGCAGTGGCCAGGCACATTGCATAGGACTGTTAATAGTCTATATACTTATACAACTGAAGGTTTCGAAGGGACGTAGGCGTTGGTTAGCACCTTCCCAAAACAAGTCAGCAGCTACCAGAACAATTCGACAGTCACTCCTCTAGATAAGTGCGACTCTTCCTTGTTTCACACATTTTAGGGTCCAAGAAATGGGGCGTTCCTTCGCAGCCCTACTAAGAAAACACTGAAAACTTTGTCTCCTGTTAGCTTCCATAGGATTGAGAAATGTTACAGAGCACAACCCAAAATTACCTTGAGGGCATATACTCTCTGTTGATGTTAAACAAATTCCGTGATCATCGTATAAAACTTGACATCAGTTTATTGGGACAGTAGGCTCCTGGCGAGAAAAGCTAGGGTTGTTCTGATCTCTGGAGGTGAAAGGGGAGACAGTACCACATGGCAACATCGGGCGCAACGTTGGTATCCCAGTATTGCTAGCACAAGAGCATATGTTTCCTAACAGGCATTGTTGATATATTGAAACTCTAGCCGTAATCTTTCTCAGAAAACGCTGGAGCTGTTGATGTCAGGTACATACTTTACAGTCACATTCTCGTGAGAGGAGCAGAATATGTCATGCATGTTAAAGCTTGCACCTTGCTTGGGTTTGCTGCGTTATCTCCCTTTCTTTACAACGTGTATGTTTGGATTTTCATAGCTTTTTCTAATGGTGCTTAAACCGTATTTTCTTCTCCACGATCCAAATTTTGAGTTGGCGAATGGCGAGAGTGCGCACGCTGCAGTGTTGCTGCTCTGCTGTAGCAGGTAAGCTGTTGATCACTCGTATACCATTAATGGAATTACAGAGGGGAAAGTTTACGTTTGAAGTTACAGGGTTCATTATTTGTCTAATCCCCGCGGGCGATTTCTCCCAACTTTTCTGTGTTCTCTCCCTTCGTGTCTCCGAAACTTTTGCGTTTCCTTTTCTTTAACCGAATGCAGAGACTGCGGGTATTTTGAATCAAAGTGGGCGAATTCGGTGAAAAATGAAAATCTTTGGTTTAGAATGTTTGTGTGAAGATTTACTTCTGGGGTACTAAGGTGGCTTGTGCTCAGGTCGTGGAAAGCCATTTTATGCAGGTGGCTATCACTTCTATACTGAAGGTGATAACACAGCGCAGCGACCAGTTCCACTTCCTTCTGTTCAGTCTATATCTTTATTCAGAGGCACATAACTGTTGAGAAAAAATAAAACTCTGAAGGAGACCATGAGCACCAGACTGTTAACTGTATTGATCGGCCCTTTGTTTTCTAATATGAACGTCGATGAATGGCATCACTGGACAACCTACCATTTACTGATAATCAGTCGAGGCTGCTCCCAGTCACCCTGTTATTGAACGCGAAACAGGTTTTAAAATTGTATTGATAACCGTGTACAGGAGGCATTTAAGTGCTTAACTACCACGTAGCCATGGTAAATAAAATAAAATCATAATTATGTATGTTTTTAATGGTGCTTGTAACTGTTAAGGTCATTTCAGCCTCGGCGGAATGCCAAAATTTTGTCTCGCATCACTTGTCCTCATTGTCAGTAGATGTACCTACACGAGGCGCTAGCGTTTAAGCACACTTGACTGTCCGGTGCAGGAATCGAGTATGTAAACTTATTACAATAAACCAGCTTTCTACCGATTATACCACGAGGCTCGAGTTTTTTGGTACAAGAGGATTGGTTTCCCCCTGAAATTCTCTTTTACTCGTATTTTCATAGTGCCAAAATGCGTTTATTATTGTTGAATTTCCTTCACCAGTGGACAAAAAATGAGTATGCTTTAGAGTTTTTGTTTTTAATCATAAGGGATTGGTCATATCGTAAACAATTTTTAACTTCTGCAGCGGAGTAATGATAAGGCAACTGATATAAACCCAATTAAGGGTTGCTGGTATTAAATTTGTAAGTTTCTATAAAACTAATACAATTAGTTGATACATAATTACAATACAAATTTAGTTCGTGGACCAATGGAAGGTAAGTAATTAAGCACTATGATTCCGGAAATCAAATGTACTTGAGGATGATCAGGTCAATGGAGGAAAAATATACGCATAGAGAAAGCCCATAGTCCAACTCTACCAAAATGTATTCGGAATTTGGTATCCTTAGGAAGACCTGGTTGTTAGATTCCAAAAGTTGTTGAATATGCATCAGCTGAAAGCATTTCAGTAAAAACTTCCAACTAAGCAAATAAAGAAATGCCCCTTGGAGAAAGCCTTGTACTGTCGCTGGTGTTAGATTACAGCCCCTAAAAAGGTTTCCCGCTATTTTTGCAAACCAGGGCTGATAGAGCAGGGTGAGGGAACGCCGTGCGTGCGTGTGTGATGCGGGATTTGGTGAGCCGATGTACGTGGTGCCCCCTAGCACCACTGTTATCGTTACTGACAGGCTGAACCTTATCCGCTTTAGTCCATATCCACGACCGTGACACGTGTACGGGTGGGTCCTGTTCGGTAGGTAGGTCGGTCTGGAAAACTAACATCTTGAAACCAAAATATGTAGTTATAATTTGTTGAAGGAGGGGCAGAGAGGGTTTGTCTCTACATCTCTGGTAGAAATGCATTCTACAGGATATTTTAAAGAAGACAGCGGACATCATTTCAGGAATAAAGATCTTTATTAGAACATGATTCCACAAACCCTTGGTTTTCGAGTTTTAAATATGTCTCTAAGAGGCTTAAATGTTTAAATTTCCTTGATGAAGATCTTTAAAATATCAATCTCCTTCGTGCTTAAACCCTCACATGACTTCCCATGTGAAGACACCAAATTCCGGATCATTACCAATGTCATCGGAATATGTCACATTTCTTTTCCGGAGAGCTTTCTCGTCAGGTACCGGAGAAGAATTTTTTTCCCTTGGGCGTCTTCCCCTTATTCAGAGGTTACCCTCATCGCCCGGCCGCTGCGTCCTCCAGCCGCAGCCAAGGCCACGGAGGAGTGCATGTTGGGGGTGGCGCGGGTCAGCACGCCGACTCCCCCGACCGTAAGGCGACTACTTTGACCTTTTAGGGACGCTACCTTTCTATCAGGATAGCTCCTCAATTGGCCCCCCAGGGACCTAACGAGGCTGAGTGCACCCCGTACCAGACCTCCCAGCGGGGGCAAAATCCCATGCCGGTACCGGGGATCGAACCCGGGTCCTCCGCACCACAGGCAGGCGCGCTACCACTGCGCTACGGAGGCGGTCACCAGAGAAGAATACAGCAGCGATTTTAAAAATCGCCATAAACTGAAGTCGATGGATTTCAATATAGTAAGGCCCCAAATGCCCTAGTTGTTGATGGGTCCTCAATCTCCACTCACTCACTCACTCACTCGCTCACTCACTCACTCACTCACTCACTTACTCACTCACTCACTCACTCACTCACTCACTCACTCACTCACTCACTCACTCACTCACTCACTCACTCACTCACTCACTCACTCACTCACTCACTCACTCACATTTCCCTTGGAAGCAGGATGGCGATAAATATCTCAAGTATCTGCCGACCTAGAAATCTTCGTTGCTGTCTGTCTTATCGTTCATCCAGTTCATATCTGCGCCCTCCCTATTAAAACATTACATTTTGTGTCTTCAGAGCAAACCGCCCCTGGATGGTTTCGGTAACGCACTATTTTCTGTCCATCCTAGTTCGAAGCCTGATAAAATAGAATTATCTATTTTTTTTTTTTCTTTTTGGTTCTTTTCTAGTCGTTTGGGAATAGCAGTACGTGCTCTGCTATCTCAAGGGAATGCTATCGGGAGTTAGATCAGCTCTTTATTTCAGTATTACCTTTCCGTCCCCGTATGCAGAATATAAACTCAATCTGACTCAAAAAAGATAACAGAGAATAACTGCGGTTGTAACACGCCTTTCCAAATTGAATGTCACACTGTTTGCATCACATTTGAATCAAATTACCAATACAACCCTTCTTAATGTTTTTCTGTCTCTCTTTCTTTCCGTGGGGAAACGGCTACCTTTAATGCTCCGGCGATCTTAATAGTATACTATGCAAGGGGACTATAATGGTAGTAATTAAGATACGAGTATGTTTTTTCATACGAGCATCTTAACTGTCATTATAGTAAAGTTTGATACGGCTTTACGTGCTCTTAACACACTTTCTTAAAAAGTAAAATTGACAACCTTTTAATGCGTTCCTTGTTGGTTATAAATGCATTTTGAAACAAAGATAGGGGCATTTTCAAATGCGAAAGTACTGAAAACAAAATCAGAAGGAAACAACAATGTCGTGAATGTTTATAAGAATGCGTGTGTGTATTTGTAAGGTCACTTATTTGCGATTTAGTGTCCCAAATACAAAAAATTCTATGTGTTGCACTCATATGACTTTCTCTACTCTTGTACTACCCATTCTTAGAAACTCTTATTCCTGTACCTTCATGTTAGTTGAGATAAGCACTTGGAGAAATTATCTTATTGCTCGTTTTCTTGCAAGTGCAACGGGAATACGGGAATACAGTAGGCTTTGAGCGATAGCTAAATCTTTTAAAGCTTTCAAATTCCGTTCTCTTTGCACAGCTAACATATAAAAAACTAAATAACGATGTTCAATTTGACGAAAGTTTAAGTATTCCGCAACTCACACAAATAACAAGGAATATCTCCGAAGAGGTTCACTCTACAGAAAATTTAATTAGACATAAGTGTGTGATTTAGCAAGATCTACTTTTTGTATACTAAGACTTGGTCTATCTCTTAACGGTTTACCAGTTATGTAACAGTATGTTTCCAGTCTAGAGTAAACAGGAGTACGCGGACTATGGCCAGAACATTCAAAATGTACATTGCCTTTGTCATAGAGATGTCTTAAACATATGGCATTTTAACAAAAATCGTTAGTCATTTTCGAGAAAATCAAAATTTTCGACAAATGTTCCATATAAGGGGTAGTTTAGGGCGGAGGAATTTTCTTCAAAATCTTCGTGTCGCACCCTTAAAAGATATTAAACTTAAATATCAAATTTTTTAAACCGACTTTTCGTTTTTGAGTTATATTACCCACTGACACACACACACACACACACACACACACACACACACACACACACACACACACACACACACGGACCTTTTTCTAAGGTCCTTTATTCAGGGAGCATCAAAACATATATTTCCAGTGAAATCTCGACATCGAATTTTTGGGTGGAATACAATACTTCCTCTACTTACTATATGTAGTAGAGAAAATAAAAATAGTTTGCATTTTTCTGAAGATTAATTAGATTGCATTTTAATAAATGCTGCAGGTTACGAGTTTTCATGATATTGGCCTGGTTTAGTTTTGTGTAGTAGCGTTTATCTGCAGTTAGCTTCAAAACTGCTTGGTGGTGTGGTTGTTGATCTATGGCAGTACCTGAGGATTACAA
>CM060962.1:38363514-38396014 GCA_030765045.1 Tenodera sinensis
ACAAGGAGCTAAATAGTTTATTCCTTTGTTAGGAAATGCTACTACTCGTAGCAAAACCCGCGACTGTGCTCGCGTTGTTGCGTTAACTACGGAGTCTGTCTGTCTCTCTGCGTCTCTCATACATCAGCCCTTCCTCGTTCCCTTTCTACCCCTTCATTCTTTCCTCCTCTGTTGCTCCTCTCTGTGCAACGTGCATGCCTTGCTGATATTCTGAAAACTGCAACATTAATGCAAATTAAAACACTTGAATACAGTTTAAAAGTACACAAACTACACAAAAGTTCAATTATGCTTATAGGATTGGAATGACATTGCTTTCAGTGGTAGCTGGTTTACCTACATTAATCATAGTAACGAAACATTATGCACATTGAAATTTGTATATAACAAAACTCGCTGAAAATACGATTTTTACTTTCTCTACTACGCATAGTAAATAGAAGTGTTGTATTCGACCAAAATTTCGACATCGAGATTTCACCGGAAATATACATTTTGAGGCCCCCTGAATTAAAAAAAAAGACGCATTTAAAAAGAGTTCCTTAGTGTGTGTATGTGTGTGTGTGTGTGTCTGTCTGTGTGTGTGTGTGCGTGTGTGTGTGTGTGTGTGTGTGTGTGTGTGTGTGTGTGTGTGTGTGTGTGTGTGTGTCTGTCTGTCTGTCTGTAAACATAACTCAAACACGTAAAGTTTCTTATAAACCGAAGTTGGTATTTAAGTTTAGTATCTTTTAAGAATACGACACGAAGCATTTGAAGAAAATTCCTGCACCGTAAACTAACCTTCATATGGAAAATTATTCGAGAATTTGGATTTTCTAAAACAATGCTCTATTTTGATTAAAATGCCATATGTTTAAGATATTTTTATGACAAATGAAATGTATATTTTGACTTTTCTCGCTATAGCCTATGTAGTCCCTTTTACTCTGGATGACTTGCTTAACTGGTAAACAGCAAGAGATAGACAAAGTTTTACTGTGCAAAAACTGTAGATGTCGTTAAAACAAAGTTATATCTGGTGCATTCTTTTGTGGAATGAATCATTTCGGAGATATTCCGTGTTATTTGTGTGGGTTTTGCAATACTTTTCTCAAATGGAAGGTCGTTATTTACTTTTTATCTCTTGGTCTTGAAAAGAGAAGGAAATTTCGAAGCCTTCGTATAGTGACCAGCTTTAAAACATTTGACTATCGGTCAAAGCCTACTGTATTCCCATATTCCCATTGCACCTAGAAGAAAATTAGCCATAGGCTAATTTCTGCAAATTTTATCTCGACTAATATGAAGAAGATAGAGATATAAGACTTTGTAAGAATAGCTAGTACAAGAGTAGAGAAAGTCGTGTGAGTGCAACACATCAAATGTTTATAGAAGTTTCTTCTGTGATATTTTGAGATAAAGTTCATTAATTCGATATATAATTCTGCTTTTTAGTTTCGTATTTGATTGTGGAAATGATTAAGATTCCATAAATTCTTCTGTAAACTTGACAGGTACGTGACTTTGTGTAAGCAAAGGATCAACAAAGATCAAGATATTGATTCAAGAATCAGCATTGTCAGTTTTCGGCTTTTGCGAAGAATTCCTAAGCAGATATACAGAAATACTTAAGCTAAATGTTTCTCTCACTCGGCTAATGGGTTGAAATAAGAGCAACGTTTTCTATAGATGAAATTATCGAATTCTAGCTGTGACGAGCTGTCTGTTTTAACTTTTTTATATTAGCTTTGCCCTGAGCGTTAGTGTAAGTATTGTATATTTGGTAGCCTTTTAGGTCTCCGAGATTATTTCATAACGAATTCATAATTCACTATTACACTCTCTGGCTAAGGGAGATTAGCACATGCGCGCCCAGAACGTGATCGTTTTTAAAGATGAAAGCGCAAAATGACGTATTACTAGTTTGTTTACCACTTTAAGGATATATCTGCTGCTAAAGGTGTTGTTATTTCGGAAGATATTCATATAATCCAAGTGTTTGAGGCCTTGTTTCCTGTTGTTGTTGTTGACATTGTTTACATAAAACAATAACTAAAGGGCTCGAATATGAGATGCGACAGGTGTGATCATCAGTCTGCTGAAGCATTTGGAATAGTACAGGATTCAGTAAACTCGAATTGCATTTTAGCTGGAAAATTGCAGCCTGTCATCCACAGAAGGTATGGCGTTGATAGTGGCACAATACTAGTGCATTTCTGAATGGATATGATCAATAGTATCCGTATTACAACCTTTAAATTACAGTTTTGTATCTAAGAACCACTTCTGTTATGTCGCATAATCGTTATTAATAATTGTCCTAATCCTATGTAACTCATATTTTTATTGTGCTAATATTTTAATTGTCTATATCATTCTTTCAGAGTACACAGTATTATTTCCCACTACCTCTTAGAAATGTAGTTTTAACACCCGGCCGGTATTCACTAAACAATAGGTTGTCATGAGCTACGGACCCCTTCGCCGAACCACACACAGAACACATTATATGCGCCCTGTAACAAGGGGATATTAAACAAACATACCTACTCTTCCAAATAACGGTATTCCTATGGGTTGTTAGACGATCAAGTTAATAGTTAATAATGAGGGAGGTCGTAGGTTGCAGCTTTTCTTCTTCCGAACCTCCATTCGTCTTTGTCCACAAATCAAGGCATTCTTTAGAGCTGGCTTTACAATGTACTCATTTATTATCGTGTGTGTAATCATTTGTCATTGTATAAATTATATGACAATGTTAAATGCAACAATATTACAGTCGGTTCTACCCACCTTTCTGGCAGATGTGGCAACGCACACACACGCACACGCACACACGCACGCACACACAGACGCACACACACACATTAATGATGACTGGAATTCCATGGATACTCTTGAGATCTGGTTAACGTTTAATTGGCTAAGTTAGTGTTTCCTATGGCAGGGCAATATCTCCCGGGCTTGTAGGCCGTGGTCGACGTGTAGGAATTGTTCCTGATGTTTCGCTCAAATCTGCGTTGAGCATCATCAGAGGGCCCACCGATTATGATCGACTGCTTCTTGTATGTCATTTTCGGAAATATTTCTTCTTCTTCTTCTTGTTCTTCTTCTTCTCCTTCTTCTTCTCCTTCTCCTCCTCGTTATTATTATTATTATTATTATTATTATTATTATTATTATTATTATTATTATTATTATTATTATTATTATCATTATCATTATCATTATCATTATCATTATCATTATCATTATCATTATCATTATCATTATCATTATCATTATCATTATCATTATCATTATCATTATCATTATCATTATCATTATCATTATCATTATCATTATCATTATCATTATCATTATCATTATCATTATCATTATCATTATCATTATCATTATCATTATCATTATCATTATCATTATCATTATCATTATCATTATCATTATCATTATCATTATCATTATCATTATCATTATCATTATCATTATCATTATCATTATCATTATCATTATCATTATCATTATCATTATTATTATTATTATTATTATTATTATTATTATTATTATTATTATTATTATTATTATTATTATTATTATTATTATTATTATTATTATTATTATTATTTCTTTCCCCTTCACACGGGACGAGCGGAATGGTTCTGAATTACGCAAGGTTGAAAATCGTTAAATAAGCGTTAACCATTTGTTTCCGATTTCCTTTAGAGCATGTCAGAAGCGAGGAAATTGTAGTGAAAGACATCAGCTACCGGAAAACCTTGACTGAGGGTGAGGTAGAAACTCGCGACAAGAGACAAGGACGCTTTCCTTCACTAAGTTTGAATCGGCCTTAATTTTCCGACGAGATGAGACGGAATAGGGTGATTCCAGAAGCAGAGGGAAAACAACCTAGAAACAAAACAAGGCAGAAGAAAAGCCAAGGAAAGTCTGGTAGTTACGTCGAGCCATTTTTTGGGAGGAGGAGCTCCTCGCACCGTTATCTGTTGCAGACAGGGTTACAGTACACGAAGCCAATGGTCGTGAATGGCTCACCGTATAGCGCACTCAGCATTTCTTTTCACAGATTGCCTCGAGAGACCTCAATTGAAGTCGATGAACAGTGGCGGCTAGTATGGTTCTCTTTTAAATGGCAGCTAATATTTCCAATGCACAGCAGGTCTCCTTGTTGGGGAAAAGCAAATTGGGAATCTCATCCATGTACCAACTAGGTGAAACAGGCATTTCCTCTTTATATAGGGTAAACCTATCCAATTTCGTGATGTTAAGGATTAACCATGTAATAGAGGCAATTCAAATATTAAAAAACTGGTTTATTAATACTTATCTTACAAATACAACACTAATAGAATACTATAAAGTTAATGACCACTAAGAATCTACTTAAAAGAGAAATTTATTAACGTATGTACCTAATTTCGTGAAGCCTACCTAATTCCGTGAACGTTACTGTTCAAGAGTTCAAGCTTTCATTCTCTCTCACTGTCACTTGTTTATGCTTCTCATTACACATAAAACAGTAGGTGGATTATTGGAATCTACTGTTTGACAAGTTTCTTGTTACCATTTCAAGCAAAAGCAGCACTGAATCCAGGAATTACATTGTTTTCACTTCTATACTTCAGGGCACATGTACTACAGCTCCAAACATCATCAGTTTGCTTTTCAGAATTCTTATTCTTCTTCTGTCCTCGTAAACGATTTGTCCCGCTTCGACTCTGGGTAGATAACGCATTTATGTTTTTGGATCCGGTTGCACTTTTGAGTTTCTCTTGGATAGAACACTTTGGATGGGGGGTCCATTTTTGCTCGCCCACCATTTCGTTTTTCTTTTGCTGCGAATTTTGGCAGAGGACAGAGCAAATGATCTACCCATCTTTTTAATGTCTGTTCACATCATCACTATCACTACTGGTTACATGGCCCTTTTCAGTGCTCCAGGGAATGGAAAATTTCTTAGCAGCTTTGGATATAGGTCACTTTTTCTCTAAAATTGCCTAAGTGCTGCCTACAGACACCGAACATCATAGTTTTGTCTTCTTTTAGTTTTAACTTCGTGTTACCTCCATTCCCGTTTGAATTCTGTCTTCCAGTAGGAACTATTTATTCTGAAAGTTTGAAAAAAATCGTAAGAAAGTAGTTGAACAACAGAGTAAATATTCAGTATGTAAAGAGCTTAATAAATTTAGATCATTACTGTTGCATTTTAAACCTCTTTTTCACCCAAGTTCTCAAGAATATTGGCTGTAGCAACCCTTTCAGCGGACTAATGACCTTCATATCCCTACAGGCAGTGAAAGGGAGAATGGCTTTTCTAAATGTGTTGTGAAATCCCAACTTCCGGACCTATTTTGCACCATGAGCGATGGCAAATGCTGGTTCACAAAATAAGGTATGTCACGAAATTGGGTAGGTTTACCCTACAGCATTAGGGATAGCTGCATTTTAAACGTACAGTGGATTTCAGTGTCCTATTAAATGAACTGATAATGGTAGAAGCCTTTCAGAATCCTTACAAGACATGCCTTCCTTAACCCTAGCATTACCAATGCGCAACTTCTGCAACTTTTTAAACTCTGTCTTTTAATTTTTGATTATAGGTATGCAGTTAATAGTTATTGTCAATCACTGTTTCTACTACTGAATTGCGTTATTGTTTCAAAGTTTTCGTTGTTGCTGTTTTTGAGAAACAATGAAATGCCAAGGTGGTCATAAAGTATTGCCCCGTCAGTATGTGATTAATATAAAAATATTACCTTTATAAACATGATAAGATATAATAACCAATTTTAAAATAAATTAGTTTTAAAAATTACCGAGATGTTTTGTTATCAGTGGTAGATGCCTACGTTTGTAGTATACGTTTTTTAATAAGGAATGGCAAAATATCTAATGAGATTCATGTAAAAAGTAAAAAAGGGACTAGCTCAACGGTGTTAAATATTATCTTTATAAACATAACAAGACATATTACCCACCCAATTTTAAAATAAATTTGATTTAAAAATTGCTAAGATATTTTGTTAGTGGTAATTTAAGTTCTATGATAAGGCTTGGAATTGCTACGGTTAAAAGGCATACGTTCCCTTACGCTGCCTTATTCATAGTCTTTTTCAAGTAAATATTGGATACGAGAAATGTATTGTGTGCTGCAATTGTGAAGCACTTTGCTGGTGTAAAAGTGAGGGATAAGTTTCAGTTACAACCCTGTGTATTAACGAAGAAGTCTGAACGCTGTGAGGTTGTTTGATATATCCGAGCGTGAGACCATTTGTACCACGCAGGCTTACAGTAATCCGCTTTCACTTGGTCTGATCTCTTTCTCTTGTTTACTGTCTATTTTATCCTCTACCATGAGCAGAACTTTCTTGTCTCGCTTGGATCAGTCATCAGAAAACCCAAGGGACTTACGTTGTCAGCGGTAGTTATTCTGCGTGCTCTGGTGTTTAATCCGGACATCATTGTTGCCTCTTCAAAGAATTACTCTGGTGAAGAAAACGTTGACAGTTCAACCGCTCCAGTTCCAAAACATCTAGGTTTCAAATAACCCTTCCAAAATAACAGTAGAATGTAACTACGTGTATGTACGCTTAACCATAGGAGCGAAATACCCTTGGGCCACTGTTCTGGTATTTGCCTTGTTCTTTTGCATCAGGCAAGTAATTATGTTCCTTGGTATAAGACGACGGTGGCCCCCTTCCTTCTCCTCCTTCCTTAATGCCTATGCGAGCTTATAATTTACTGTTAAGAACAAATATAAATACTTATAATGACCATTGCTCAAGTAATTCAGATTAAACAAATTCACGTACTCGTAACTGCCGTATATAGTTTACATGATGACTGTATGTTCCAAAACAGCATCTCGGATAGTTACCTTTCGCATATGTATAGTAAGAGCTCATAAACAAGCAAATCTGATTGGCCGGAAGATATTTTCTAATGGGCGTTGCCTCCTTTCGGAAATTGAAAAATACAGCATTAATTTAAAGCACGTTACAGAAATACTTATGTTCGCCTAGTTCAAATTATATATATACACATATTGTAATAATAATATTATTATAATAATAAGAGCACATATAAAGTGATATGTAGGTACTATAGCTGTTAATCTTGTCTTCTAGAACTACAAGGCAGATATTTTATAGGCACTAAATTGCATAATCGTAATTCACACAGTAGTACATACTAAAACTCACTGGCAATCTACTTGTAGTATGGATTCTCACTTTTTGTTGAAGTTTTATTATTGGACTGGGCTCACAGACGGACAATTTTATGTCAGACCCCTGGAAGGAAGGGATGAGATGGGAGCGTCAAAGAGAGCCGAGTACCCCACTCCACTGCTCGGCGAGTAACAACAGTAACAACTGGAGGTTTCTTTGCGAGAAATTTCGAGACAAGGTGAATTTTCCATAGAATTCGCCGGCACTTCGCCTGGAGTATAAAAGCGAGAGAGCACGGATACAGGGGTAGTTTTGCTTTTTAAACGCAGAGTTAAGCCAATTTGAGTGAGTGAGTGTTATCGTCGGAAGTAGATTTTGTGAGACAAGAGAGTTGCAAGGACACGAGAGATTGTAAATTGTGTTGCAGATAAAACGGAACACTATGTTTTCGCAATTCAGTTTTAGAAGGGAAATAAAGTGGCAAAAAAAGTAATTGGGCCTTTCGTTTGTCGCAGTGCTTTAAATGTAAAAAAGTTTAAAACTTGAGATTCCTTTTACCATATAAAGGTCAAACACCACACATACTGAAGTCTTTCCGTGTTGCATTTTATTTTTAGAATCGCTAATTTAAAACGACCAGAGCTTGTTTTTGGGTATAAATTATTTTCATAATGGGAGTGTTTTTAGGTAACTTGGCATGCTGCTGTTAAATCACCATCATTCCAAAGTTGTAAAATGTCATTTCTAGCTTTCTGAGCTTAAATTTAAAAAGTCCTCAAGACGGTGAATGAAGCGAATGAACAGTGCATTCCTGTAAAAGATCTGTTTTGAAAATGTAATCAAACTGCGGAGAAAACAATAGCGAGGAATCTTGTCATTATATTGGTATGGCCGCTTGTTCTTAAAGTTGACAACGCAGTAAACTAAGACCAGGCATGATTGTCACTTCCAGAATCACTCGCGTGAGGCGTCTTGTAAAATACTACCTATTTTCTTTAGTCATTGTATTTAAACGATGTTCAAGACAGCGTAAAGGAAATTCACTTAAGAATGTTTTCTTCTTCCGTTCTTTTATTGGCTTTTTTCTTTAACCTCCAAGGGAAAGGAAGGCTTATACCCAGCAAAAAAGGGAAATGCAATGCTTAGTTCCTATTTATGTTAGAACGTACTGCGCACGATATTGTGCACGTAAAGCTGATATTTCAGTTCTGAAAAGGACTGTTAAATCCACTATTATGATACATCACATTTTCAATATAAAAGCAAGAACTTGCGTAGTCTTAAATCTCATAAAAATGATGGGCAATATAGGGATTTTCGAAGGTAAATGTGAGGCATGATGTGTAATTTTAACTATTTTTGCAATTGCATGAAGTTATCCATGAAATAAGTTAACGTGTTCATATTTTATTTTGTTGTGAATGCTATTAACTGTAATTATTTTTTTCATATCCACTAGTTATATTTAGAGCACTGTTTTCTAATGTTACTTAACCTTAGGCCGATTTCCTGCAAGTTCAGCAGGAATTTGCAGCACCAAATACACCAAGATTGCTCAACAATGCAGCACACGCTCGCTTCCTCTACACATGTTATTTCTCTCCCCCCCCCCCCCCCCCCAATCACTGACCAAGGCAAGGAGAGGCAGATCTGCTAATCAGAGGTGGATGGCACGTAGTAGCAGCAGATACAATTGAATGGGAGGATGAGTATTTTTGTTTTCGAGATGAAGACAAAATTAAGTGCTTGATTTGCATGACTGATAGTTGCAGTTTTTTTACCATTTCCCTTGCTTACGTTCCGTGTTCACGATAAACGTTATTCTCTTGGGAAAATACAACGAACCTTTGAAGCAATTGGGTGACTCATTCTCTTCACAATTTGAAAACACTTGAAACCAAAATCCAATTTTTTACACTTTTGAAGTTTCCATGTAGTGAGGCTTCACGCGAGCTACCAAATATGAAATTCTTGCTATGCAGAATTCCACGACCGTAAAATGTTCTGAGAAAGAAGAGTGGTAATTATTTAGGTCTCTGCCCTGCTGTGAATATCCGAGATTGCGTTTGTTTGCATCTAGTTTAACGGCAGTCTTTGGCTCCACTTATATCTGCGAACACACATTTTCAAAAATGAACTACATTAAAAGTGAGTATCGCAGCAAGATAAGTGACAATCATCGTGCTTATCTTTTGAGACTATGCACTTCATCTTTTGCACCAAATATTGAAGACCTTCTGAAACGTAAATCGTGCCAAAAAGTAATCCTCAAAAACCTCGTGTGTTAATCAGGAGTAGAATATGAATGTGTACGCCTTTGACTTCCTGCACATAAGAATGACGACACAGTGTCCCCACTGGCACTCAGTAACCACGGATAAATGCATCATTCTGTCCCAGTGGGTGGAAAGAGTTGATTTCAACCTTCCCTTACCTGCCTGCAGTTGAGCACCACTGAATTACACACTGCAAGGGCAGTCGCACAATTTTGCCAAAGGCAATTCCCACGTGGTGAGCCAAATTTACCCTCTGTCATGCAGCAATCAAGTGGGACAAGGGCAGTAGTGGGAATGGAACTCCTGTCCCCTTCCAACCTTAATCAAATGCACCCTAAATTGCAAATAACTTTCAGTAAAAGTAAAAATATCAACAGAAAAGGAAAGATTTCATGGCATCACTCCAGCACAGCTACCTCAGAAAAACAGTTGCCTCCAAATGGTTGCGCGGTGTTAATTTACGGCCACATGTACTTAGAGAAGTATGGCCTCACTGGTGCATGAGCTCCACTTCAGGTAGTCGATTTTAAAAAGAATAACTAGTTTATTACACAAGTACAATATATGGGTGTTGTGTGGGCGTAAAATTAGTCCCACGTTGAAGATCACCTGGCGGTAACGCATTGAGAGAGCTGCAAGTGTTTATTTAAACTAAAGTTTCCTTTCGTAACGCAGGCCATTCTAGGAAATCAAAGCTGTGAATTCAGTAGAAAAATTGTATATCAAGAAGTAGCTGTATATTTGTCAACGTTACATAAACCTCACTGTCTCACAAACTCCTACAGTTAGGTGTATTCTTCTCATGGTTGAAGAGCTATCTCTACCATCCAGATTACACTATTCTTTGGGAAAACTTATTTTCTTCGGTACTGAAAAGATGAGATGCAGCGTTGTTGTAGCTTATAAAATGTCATCATTATACATATACATACGTGAAACTCTGGAGAGGAAAAATGGAAAATAAAGCGTACGTAATTTTCCATTTCCTTTTTAGGCAGGACGTAGCACCATATATATTCCACGGCACAAAGATCTCTTTTTCTAAATTGGAAACTGAAGTTACGCCGTCAACACGTTGCTCTCGGCATTCGTATGTCGTCGCAAAAGAGGAAATGAGGCTGTTTTAAAGCTTGATCTTTGGAAAAGGGGATAAAACTGTTTACGAAGTTGTGCTTATGCAGAATTGGAGCGAGAACTGCTGAACAAAATATACCTGCTTCCTGAATATCAGTTTTTCCCTCTTATTTTTGTGTACCTATAGGCCTGTTGCCCTAGTGTTCTCTTGAGTATTTCGTTTGTCATTTGCAGTTGAATAATGAGCAGTCAGGTCAGTACAGTATGTCTTCATACCTTTAAGAACAAAATTATATCAGCCACAAAATCTAATGTTCCATTTTAGACGAATGGCTTCACTCGACTATACATTGCGAATTGGGCTATCGTGTTTAAGAGAAGCATTGAAGGCATTTTATGTCGTTCTGTCATGATTAAACTAGTCACTGGTGTTATGTTTGTACAATGTCAGTAGGTCCATCATAAACGTTGGAAATAAAGCCAGGCCCATAACTTACGCCTTTATAAGGATATACCGCTAAGTAAACCAACGCTAAACAAGCTGTAAATGGGAAACCCAGCTCTGGCGTAATGAGCATAATAAAGATGACGTCATGAAGGGTTTGACTACAGCAATTGCACGTGTAACATTTGGGCAAACAGACAGCGGCATCTATTTTTGTGCTTGCAGTAATAATGGTAATATCGTTTAACACAAGCCGTGATGTTTTCATCCGCAATTATGTCTGAGCCAGTTGCTCTCAAAAGAAAGAAGATAACATGAAAGTTTTTACACAGTACTGCACAAGCAGAACCTTTAGTGACAGTTACAGATATCCGCGTCACCCATTTGAAGTAAACACTTCATATTACTCGGTGCCAATCACAGAG
The DNA here is from genome assembly GCA_030765045.1 of Tenodera sinensis. Lineage (NCBI taxonomy): Eukaryota > Metazoa > Arthropoda > Insecta > Mantodea > Mantidae > Tenodera > Tenodera sinensis. The sequence goes on from CM060962.1 coordinate 38,374,898, forward strand.
GACCGAGCTGGGCAACGCCAAACCGCATATCCACTATCCACAGGAGATACGAAATAACACAAATGACTTGAAATAGTTTTTGTTTGCTCTGTCGCAAATTACAGAAAAACTAACATTAACTTGATGAAATCGTCAAGGTATTTGTTGTGAGCGTCAGGAAAATGGGAAATTAACATTGCGCTTCCTTTTTCCCTGATTATTGTAAACTCCGGTTAGCGATAGCTACAGGTATATTTCCAGGTTCTGTTATTCTTTCAAAAGCAAAAAATTACTGCAGTATATAGAACTTAAAACAGGAGTGACGTTTAGAACGGTTTATAGCTCACAGACTTACAAGAAGCTACTCTCATTATAACTCCCCCCACCCTTTTTTTTTTTCATGTGCTTCTTTTGATTTCCGTTTTCCCGTTTTTTCCGTTTTACTGCCAGTCAGCACATATTAACACTCACAGACCCAGGTGGTGGATATGCTTCTCAAAGCAGCGCATAAGTATCTGCAACTACATAACTTGCTCATCGCGACTAACACAAATAACGTAATCAACAACCCCACATATTAATGGAGACAGAAACACAGCCACCATGTATATTTTTCTTAATCGCTGTCGTAAGTTTCCGAATTTTGATACCCCTGAGGAGTTCAGCCCGTATTCTGAATGGTCCACATAAATCATACACGCAAATTGAATCAGACGTCCAATTCCAACAGTACTTTGGTATCTGCAATACACAGCTAAGCAGCTATCATTACTAGAATACTGTGTTTTGGAGAATGTGTTTAGGTGTTTTCTGAGGAAGACTACGGCTGGGATTTTAAATATATCGACAACGCATAGACCTCTTGGAAAACGTCATTTCTTTTCTCTTCAAAATATTGATCTATTTCTGGCCATTTGTAGTTTTCATGGTCTAATTTTTAAATAAGGTCACCAAAATATAAAACAGAAGTTCTAAAATAGATTCATCAGGTAAAAATGTGATTCGCAGCCCCTCATTTTCAAATTCCCACGTTTTTGTGCCCGCACTGTAAAATGTGGACGGAGACTTGAAGTAAATTTCTAATGAACTATATGGTTGGTGAGGACTAAGTCTCCATGTTTCTTTTGTCTTTAAGCGTAACGATACTACTCATGAGCATTTTGGGATTAAAAGGCAACAAAAGGCATTGTTTTACTAGTCCGGAAGATTATTTTACAGCCTTAGGGAATTTCTTTCGTCTCTCTCTATAGTAAGAAACGTGATATGCGGTCATATAATGACTAGTGGTAAGCTCCTCCATACTTTAGCCATTTCAGATCTTGTGCCACATTTCATCACCAATAGTTGGCAATACCTACTGCCGATAACCGAATGACGGCATTCACGTCATTGAGAATGAACCTGGTACTTGATCACATGTATCACATTTATGAATGACAGACCTAAACACTGAGCTTATCATGTTATTGGTACTGATTTTCCGGTGAATCAAGCCCATGGTTGCGGTATCCACATACATGAGTTAATTATTTTTAATAGGTGTGCTTTGAACAAAAACTAGCGACGTGATCTCCAACGTCGACCTGACCTCCTCGAAACTCCGACGCCTGGCCATTTCGAAAGGAAATGTGTTTTGAAATAGCTATACACTAATGTATCCTCCCATTTTGACACCAACAAGTCAAGTACTGCTTATTAGAAGTGTTTTAGTTTTTGACATGCCTTGTCTGTCGAAGTCATTACAACGCGTCTCGTGACACGGATATTACTGTAATGTCGTGATGCCCAAGTGCATCTTCTTCTTTCGTCCGTGTACTTATCTTCTTTTTCTATTTTTAATTAGAAGGATTTGCTTTTGACTCATATTTAACAGTATCCATATTAGGGCCTTTGTCTGTTTATATGGGTTTTTAAGGGGAATTTCCTTTTTTATTAATATTAAAAATGAAGTTTTGTGTTTGCCTGCTGGTTCAAAGTGCTCAGAAAGAAGATTAAATTTCTTTTCTTTCAAATTGCAGTTAAGCAACCACATAAATAAAGCTAATAAAGAACACTCAGTGCTTCGGGTAGACCGCTAGGCAATACCGCGGCGAGGCTTGCTTTTCAGCGCTGCTTTTTCATTTAATACTTTACTGCCTGCCTCTTCTTTGCTGGCTACCCCACATAATTTCGTGCGCTTTCATCGCCTTAATCTAATAAAAATGACGTCCTTTCGCAGTTTTCGTAAAAAATGTATATATTGCAAGCGAGAATGGTTGCAGCGTTCCACAAAGACCTAGCCACCCTCATGATGCATGCCTGGCAGACGACTACACACTGCTTGAGTTAGGACCCCGAAACATCTGCAAACAAGTCAGCAGAATGTGTCGCTATCCTGATGCTAGAAAGTCGCTAAAGAATAGTCAAGAAATCTCCAAGAAGGGGAGAGGATTAAAAACATCGGCTTTACCATATTATTTGTTATACATATCTATTCACTGTCCTCATAATCTTCCTGTTGTGCTACTTCATTCCGTATGCAATCCTGAAGTCGAAGGCAGGACGTATCGGTTGATTTAAAGGAGTATGATTCTAGGATTGTATCTTCTTGAGCGCTAGTACTATGCTCTTAGTTGTGACTGATTTGATTTGTACCAGATCTAGATAAATAGACAGAAACCTGACCTAGGTTCGACTGAAATATCCTGTAACAAGTCCTAAAATTTGGTTATGCTTGCATCACTGTACTCAGTCAATGTAAGACCACGTGTACGGATTCACGAAAATCGTGAACAGCAATTTTTAAAAATCTCCGTTTTAAATGGTGCCATTTAACACTGGCGTTTTGTTTCAACCAGCTTTCATCGCCTGTCACAATACTTGTCAAAAAATCATCACTTTCATTTGGAAATCTCTGAAGGTTTTGGTGATGGTTCTCTGAAGTTTGTGGGACCTAACGAGCACAACCGACCTATTGTATGTCTTTGGGTTTTTTCTTAACTTTAAATTCACATACACGCACACACACACATACAACCCCCCCCCCCCCACACACACACACACACACATACCTGCACTCTTACATACTTCCAGACTTATGTGAGAATGAGGAATAAACATGGCTGAAGACAAATTCCCATCCTTCAGCGTGGAGTCCAGACTGGGACTTCTCGATTTGGCAGCTAAGCACCTACTACAGAGATAGTCTTCTAAATTTTATTTGTATTTTCCTCTGAGGTGCAAAGAGAGAATTTTCCGATGTTGTTATTAGAACTCTAAGGTCTAATTTTGGTGGTGCCGTGACCAAGCGGTTAGACCATTCGATTCCAGGGACGCGCATGTGGTACTCGTGGTGGACGAAACTTCGGGTTCTCCCGTTTCCCCCGCCATTCATTCCACGAACTGATCCATCATCCTTCTGTTCAACCATTTCGCCTGCATTTCATGTCAACCTCTTCCCCACTCTCATAGCGGGTGTTGGGCTGATCACCAGCTTCCAGGTCTTCACTCCGTCCGGTTCATAGGTTGGTCTGCTCCCCGATAGGCATCTGACCATAGGCACAGGCTTGTAAGCCCTAGGGGGTGTATGTCCTACATAAGGGGAGGGGGGTAATCAGGTTAAGAAGAAGGAAGTCTAATGTAATTAGCAATTGTTGAGAAACCTTTAGCTTTAAAAAGTCACAGCTGAAGTGTTACTAAAAGTACTGTGACTTTATAAAACTTTTACCTCAAAACTGAAATTGTGCTTCAATATAAAGTTGAAAACATAGGTGCGATTAAAATTATGACTGTTACTATTATTATTATTATTATTATTATTATTATTATTATTATTATTATTATTATTATTATTATTATTGTTATTGTTATTGTTATTGTTATTGTTATTGTTATTGTTATTATTATTGTTACTGTTACTGTTACTATTGTTATTGTTGTTGCTGTTGTTATCAATGCTTCCGGTACTGTTACTACTTCTACTGTTACTCGGAGAAATTGAAACACACGGAAAAACACGTAAATTCCAATGCAACTTTTTCTTCCTGTATATAGAAGCTAGCATTTTCTGTTTGAAAGATAATTCGACCCTCTATAAATTGTTAAATATCCAGTATAAAAGCTCACAGGTACCTATTTAAACTGGCAACCAACGCAGGTTTGGAAGGAACCTAAAGTTTTCACAGAAGAATTTATAGATTCCGATTTTGTCATAAAGTTCCTGTTTTTCCTACTCTGCTGTACGTTTATACTATAAGAGCAAGTAACTGACTGTGCAAAATTTGTATCTAAGTGATGCAAGGACAGGTAGAGGAAAGAAAGCAGGAGAAATGTCAGCGAGCATTTTTGTTCTTGTGTCTCACTACCAAATCTGATGGCAGTAGACGTGGGGGCGTTAAAAGCTTTAAAGCCTAGAAACAAAGGCGTTTATCGAAAGATCCTGCACAGGAATTTATGAACTACATGCATCAATTTTTATCTGAATCTTTAGATAGCTGGCCAGATAAAATAAACAGGAGAATGAATGACTGTAGTTTTAAGAAAGCTTTTGTTCACAACACCGAATCGGATCGATTAAGTGGAAGCGTCTACTCTCGACATGCATATCGTGTCCTCCATCGATGAAGGCATTTTTCTATATTGGTCCGTTACGTTTATTTCAGAGACCGCTTAACGTTAAATGCAGGAGATAGTGGAGTGCTCGTCCATCACACCAGGTCTGCTAGCATGCTGATATAGCGTGATGGAAAGGAGTTAAGTGCTAGCGTGCACTAAGGCCAGTACACGTTTTAGCCAAAGGAATTGGTTTGGTTTAGCGGTCGGTCCTCAATGAATCATGCATTCTCCTTGTCTTTGTGTACGAGTAGGGGAAGGGAACATTTCAAAGTTTGAAATACCAAAAGCGTTTAGTTTTGTAGTTAAAACTGCCCAAACTTGTCACATGTTTATTTCAATTCCCAAATTCAGACGTTTGTAAACTAGAAAGCTTCTCCGGTATAAAGTTACCTTCAAAAAATTCAATACATTGGAAATTCATGTTTTGAAGCCCCCCGAATAAAAACATCTTTAGAAAAAGGTCCGTAGTGTATGTGCCTATGAACGACATAACTCAAAAACTAAAACTCGTTTAATATACCAAACATGGTATTGAAGTTCGCTTTCCAGGATAAACAAAGATTTTCTAGAAAATCCCCCTACACCAAATTACCCTCACATGGAAAACTTTGACGCTCTAAAGCGTTTTATTAAAATATATATTTAAGATATTTTTATGACAAATTATATGTTCCTATATCTTGAATTTTTTTGGTAATAGCAGCTGAAGACCTCTTCATTCTGGATAACTTTTACATAACTGATAACTGCAAAACCGTAAAAGATAGGCAAAGTCTTACTACACAAAAATGTAGATCTCGCACGCGCGCGCGCGCGCACGCGCGCGCACACACACACACACACACACACACACACACACACATGTCATGCAAAGTTCGATTTCTAGGAGAGATTCGGCAACATCACGTTAAAATTACATTGTGGCTAAATTAATAAAAATACATTACATCAATGTTCAACCAATGTTTGCGTGCAGTTAGTGAAATAATAAACCATTTATATCCATTCGCCAAGAAGCTAGATGGCCCCAAATATTCCAAGTATTTGAGACAGATAATTTTTTTTTCGGCGAAGCGGTTAATTATTGACAATAATTGTATTGGGCATATTTGTTACACTCATCATGTAGAACCCCTGGTTAACATATGACCGAGGCAGTACCCTCCACCCGGCGTATACTGTATTTTATAGAGTTAACCGTTTTCAAGATATTCCTTCTTATTGGTTGAATTGGATCCCTGTATTCAACTTTATATATTTCATTGGAATTCAAATGTTCAGGTTTAATGTAGCAATCAAGGATAGTTCGCAATGCAGAAACAACAGGTGTGGTATACTGTTTATGTATACAGGTGATTGTAATCTTTTATTTTTATATACGAGGGAAATGCTTGGGTATTTGAAGATAAGGAAAATGGTGTTTAAAAATGGAAAATAGATAAAAAGCAGTAGATTTTGAAGTGCGCTCAGCTTTTTGCAGTAGAAGTAGATCTGCAAAAAAGCATATCTCCTGCAAAATCAGTAGACCTAGCAACCCTGCTTAGATTGATATTTGACGGTGAAGAGATGGGCACGAAGGGATTCATCTCTCCAATATTAATGTCAAATAACAAAGAATGTACTAGTCACCTAGTCACTTCACTCCCCCTCCCCTTGCTGTGACTCGGTGAAGTTCTTGTAGCAATATTCCCTAGAATAGTTTCCCAGAGCGTAGTATGAGAGGAATCTGTAGTCCGTGGCCAAGGGACAAGAAATAGTGAAGGTTCTCTTGAAAAGGAAAGTGCTCGCCTCTCATACCATCGACACTTGCTACAGGGGGGAAAGAAAGGGAAACTTTCCCCACTAAACTTTATATCGGCTACCGAAGTTCCGGTAATGTATTGGATGCGATATTTCTCGGCTGAGGTGCATATATCTATATAGTAAAGTTTGAAACCTGTCGCTACCGTCTTTCTTACTACGGCGAAGTGCAATATCTGCTCTTTAAAAGGGACTGGACTATCTAATATAATTAAACCTTAGATACATCATGGGTTTATATGTAACTTTTACAAGACATTTAAATCTTACTACTCGTACCTCTTACTTCTTCTTAATTCTGTTTATTTTCTCGGTTATTACTGACGGTATGATTCATCACTAAAAATGAAACAATTCCTTCGTAACCAAGATATCAGCGTAACGTCAACGCGCACTATATAATCATTACGTCATTGGGAGGGGATTCTCTGTATTGTCTTGTGCACCTGGAACCTGCTCTTGATGACGTCTGACCGAGTGCAAAGTTCAGAGTCAGCTACAGTGTATGGTTTATGCGTAGCCATCCTCACGTCCATTGAAGGAGTTGTTTCATCTCTATTTATCATGCACTTTGTGGTTGGCCTTGCAAAGAGTGAGTACATCTGTCAAACCGCATGTCAGTTTCGTCACAAAATAACAGCAAAGGTCCAGTTTGGTCCATCAGCTGGAAATGATCGAGTTCGAAACTGTGCCGGTGTGAGTTGCCTGGGTAAGGTTTCTTCAGAGCAGTGGTGCCCCAGCTAATGACGTCACCTTGTCGCTTTTCTCACCCTCCATTTTGGTCCCCTTCACCCACTCAAGTGACCAAGCAGTAGATAGGTTTGTTTTTGAGTCCAGTGAACGTGTCATAGCTCGACTAACAATAGGTGGAGGCAAATCCGCTCTCCACTGTTTCACTTAAGGTTGGGCGTCACTGTTATAGAGTTTTCTCTTATCACTATTAGAATATTGCTGTGTAACTTCAAGCTCAATGGAGCTTGGATATATTTGAACACCATTCCAGCCATCTGATTCACCTCTGGAATAACATGCGTTGTTAGAAGGAACGTTAAACACTTAAATTAATAACCACAGGATTGCAGAATGCCCTATATGTGGTGCAGTTATGCAGTTTCCTTTTATTTACATGCACTAATGCAGAGAAAATTCTCATTCATGTGTTGTGGCGCTCTCTAGCATATCCAACCTAAACGCTTCTATGCACAAAAGGACAACACAGGGGTTTTGTGCAGTTAAAGGGATGTGCAAGTGTTAGTGTGAATTTAGCTAGCGGTTTCTACATTCACACATAAATTTTCCCTAGCGCTTACAAAGAGTGAATATGAACCTAAACGCGGTTTTAGGTATAATTTAAAGTTTCATCGCCTTCAAAAGTATTAAATGTGGAGTTGTTCATTCGCAATTAACTTCATTTTTCTGCTACTCCCTCAGGCTACTGCTGATGTTCTCTGCAGCGTACAGAATATGTCCCAACTAGCTAGATAATTTTCTCCATTAGTTGCATAACCTATGTTTTATGAGGTTTTGTCTTATGGATAATATAATTATGCTTAGGGTGACACTTGCAATATCGTTTACAAAATTGCTGGTAGCCTTTGCCATTGGAAAGTTGAGGATATTCCTATTAGATATTATTTGATTTATTCCAAATATTACCCACTCTTTGAGCAATATACTCCTTGGCAATGTGGGATGGAAAAAAAAAAAAAAAAAAAAAAAAAAAAAAAAAAAAAAAAAAAAAAAAAAAAAAACGATGTGCAGAGTATGTGCAGCGTATAAACCATATGCAAACCAAATTTTATAAGTACTGTTTGGTTATACCCATATATTATACTGTCTTGTAATTTTGTAAATATGCGAATTCCTTTCACTGCAGACACACGGTGACTCCAGAAAATATTTCCCTCCATTAGAAAAAAAAAAATAAATAAATAAAAAAAAAATAAAAAGAGAAAGAAGAAAAAATTTTAGCAGCCGAGTTCACGGAGGGAAAATTCTAATGTTTAATGTGTAGAAAGAACAAACTATATTACAGATTGTTTTCAGGCGGATATTTATTTAAATTTTTTAATATTGCACCGATTAAATGCATTTAACTCAGCAAATCATTTATGTAATAGCTGAAAATAGATTTAAAACGGGCTTTTATCTGGCAGGGAAGATCTCCAAGTTGAAGAATTATCAGCAGTTTTTCTTCTCATATTAACAGCTCAATTCTTACGACTTTTCAAAATATATATTTCCATTAGTTTAAACCATGGGCGGCACCGTGGCCGAGTGGTTAGAGCGTTCGCCTACCACTAGGTAGCCCTGGTTCGATCCCAGGGACCCGCATGTGGTATTCGTGGTGGACGAAGCGGCGTCAGTGCTGGTTTTCTCCGGGTTCTCCGGTTTCCACGCAACTCATTCCACCAATTGGTCCATTATCATCTTTCCAATAATCGATTTCGCTTCTTCCTCACTCTCATCATACCTAGTGCTTGGCTGACCACCCGCTACCAGGTCTTCAGTCTATCCGGTCCATATGTTGCTGTGCTTCCTGACAGGCGTCTGACCCTAAGCACTGACTAGGGGGTGTAAGCCCTACATAAGAGGAGGGTAATCAGGTAAAGAAGAAGTTTAAACCGCGTGTGTGTGTTTGTGACGCAATTTGTTTAGTAAATGCATATAAGGGAGTGTTTTAAATATTACGCGGTTTTGAAAGGTGAAAGCTCGATCAGTTTTCTAAACGTTATAAAACCAAGAAAATAGAAACATCTGAAAAACGCTAGAGCATGTTAAGTAAAGTACCTATTGTTCATTTTTCCTGCGTATTAAAAAATTATAATTTTTTCTTCCTTAATTTGACTAACACAATTTTTAAAATGGAGGCGAATACTTTCCTACTTTCATCAGTCGGTTACGTGCTTGTCAACTCGCTGTAATCTACGAGTATATCAGGTACAAAATTATGCACTACTCCAGAAACCAACTCTTTCTTCCAGAGGGAGAGGTGACACTTAAACGACGGTTGTAATTCAACGCTCGCTTGTTTACATAATAAACACGTCGCAGTCTGTTGGTGGACTGTGAAGGGAGAACCCATGGCTTTTTCTGTCGTCCACCCACAATTTCCGATTCCTACTTCTGATCTAAACAAGCTTCGAACTGCCACGAATTGTGAGGGTGCTGGATAGTAAAGTGCATCATGTGCGCACATTCCATAGTGTCGTTCATGATTTTCGGATTTAAAGTTATCATCCTGTATTGCCTAGTGTGAAGTTTAGTTTGTCTGCTGTTAAAAGGGCATGAGCATTTCGGATTCCGAAGTGGTATGGTTAACCGTGCTTAGGTCTGGAGAATGGTCCGTGCCACAAAGCACAGCATACAAAAGTAACATGGCTTAGACGGTAGCGTCGTAGGCGCACATGTGGGAGATCCCGGGTTCTATTTCCTTTGGACAGGCTACCCTAACTTTGGAATTGCTCGTGATTTTCTCAGTTCGGTAAGCAAATCCCGGATTGGATTATATACGTACCACCACGAGTTTTCCTCATTTCATCCTTTATCTCTTTCGGGGCTGGGACTGAAGGGCATAGCACGATGGGGGCCGGTGGGTGGCCCAAGTAGTGGATATGCTTTAAGGAGAGAATTGTTCTTTCTAGGTACGCAACCGTCTGCTGTTTACCCAAATAGAGGGGAATCGAAGGGGCGACCTGGGATACTCAATCTGGGACTCTGACTCGCTGCGACTGCTGTCCTTGTATCTCTCATCTCATCCCTTCCTTTCGGAGGTTTAGCAGGTGTAATAGTCCCAGCCTTGCACATCCTCAGTTTCTTAACCCTAACAGTAGGATTCGCAATACCAGATAAGAATAGGAGGACAGATATAACACATCGGCAAGCGGTGCTTAATGCTTACACACTGTGATACCAGGAGGTAATGAAAATCGCTGTCTTATTTAAATAGCAATACATTTTCTAAAAATTGAGCAACTGCGAATTGTGTAATACCGGCTAATTTCTTAGGATCAGCGTCGCGATATTTAACCGTTTTTCCACTCCTCTCCGTAATGGATGTCGGAATTGGAGAAAGCCACTTTTTCAGCAAGGAATTACATGCATCTAGCTATCGAGTGCGGCAAAAGGGAAGGAGAGAAGAGAGCAATAAAGCATAGGACAGTGCAAGATGAGAGAAGAGGGGGACCTTGCCTGTGATTATAGGAATTTGTTGAGTGTGTGTGGCCTAGCGAACGAGGATGTTCGTCGGAGTAATCAACTGCCAGCTTTACGTCCTTAGGCGCTGGAAGTCACCTTCCTGGTTCCCAGTTTCTTCTCTTCCTCTTTCCCTTTTCTTGTTGCCTTCTCCTGGCCCAGAATTTAACTTGAGATTGACGTCAGCCTTAAGTAAACAAGTGAAAATTGTTAAAATATACATAGTCTTACCTGCTAAGTGTTATACATCGCAGCAAGTAGCAGCCCAGAGAAATATTTAATATGTAAGGTATTGTTTAATGCATTTCGCAGTGGAGTGATATTAGTTTATAATCTTGAAACAGAGGCGTGACAAACCGTTATTTGAGCTGAGGGTTATTTCTGCCACAGTTACTTTGCATTAACGATTACAAGTAACAGAGTAAAGACCTACTACCGGTAACGGAAACGGTTAATGTTTCTGTTACAAGAAGGCATCTGTTATTCTCGAATTTATCTCAAGATAAATTATATACAAGTTTTTGCCTTAATAATTGAAATAACTATATTGGCATTATAAATGCAACAAACTCAATAGGATTTCTAAATTATTTATTGGTATAATTTTGTAGAAACACATTTGTTTTTCGCCATAAATAAATTTTATCTAATCAGTGTTTACAAATGTAAAATAACTCCACATTTAACTAGTTCCTATAGATATTTTCATTTTTAGAGTTTATAGCTTGATTAATATACTAGATAGACGTACACGTCAACTATCATTAGTTCAGAGGTCACGCAGGGTTAAACGTGGTTTGTACACCCTAAGGGTACGTTTGTTTTCGCTATCTTATTTGGTGTTAACTCATTCTATTTAGAATCCAACAAGTACAAAAACAGCTGCACAAATTTGGCATTTCTTAGTTAATTTATTTGGCTTTAATATATTATTTTTGTTTCTTTTATTTACTTGTACGCCTTTACTTATCATTTCTACGCATGCATTCCTATCATAAAACCAAAAGTAGCGTTTTCCATAGTAAAAAGTCATTGTATTGATGTGAATAAAGGTAACAATGCCATGAAGTCAATAACAAAGTTTGATGTTACAATCAAATAGATTTCCCTACCACCCATTGCAGATCCTCGTCTGTTCTTTACGGTTTAAACAAAAGCTGAATCTTCCTCCCAAGTTACATTATTTACGATAAATGTTTTCTAGAAATTACTTGAAATTAAGAAACATAGTCGATGTTGGATTCATGTTGAAACAACCGCCGACTACCTTTGTTAGTAACGGGCTCTGAGTAGCAGAGCGAGGGAAAGGAAAACAAGAAACGGAAACCTTTTTTAAATTATTGCCTAAGTGACGGACGCACTACAATATGGAAATATAAGAATTGTGTTAAACATTTCTAATTTTATAAAAGGTGTGTCATAAATTGCATATTTCAATGAGTTCGACATACTGCAATGGGCCGCCACTGTCTCTTAACATTTCAACTAATATAAATCATAAAAACTATAATTCTAATGTGGACTTAACAGGCTATGCATTTGTGCTAAATTAGTGTGTTTATATTGACATCATTAAAACGTTCTATTTGCATGATTATAAAAAATGTCATCTTCAACTTAGTCTGCCCTTGAGGAGCGTAAGTCAAGCGCTATCAAACATTCTGTAAAATATTCCCAGTGTTCAATGTGTTGTCTATCTTACCTGAAATTTTATATTTAGATAAAGCAAACACATAACTAAGAATTACTGTAGGTTTTGGTGCCTGATAGCTTTAGTTTTAACTTTTAGCATGTTACACCAGTAAAACACTTGCAACATTATTGTGTTAACATATAAATTAACATTACAACATGTCTATCACATTAAACTTGGGAGAATTTTGTACAGAATTTTATATATAAACAAACGCCTAGTTTTGAAAATATGTGCCCGGAAACACTTAATAAGCATGAAGATATTAGGAAAATGAGATAGGTCTGGCCTTATAATATATTTTACGACCTTTTGATTCTTTTTTCTAATAATTGCTAATACCTCTGTTTTATCTTATTAATCTGTACATCTTTCACTCTGAATGTTGTCTAGAGTGCATATGGGGTTGAGGAAAATATTAATATATTTCACGTACCTGAATGTCACGTATTTTATAAATGACCATGGAGGATTTAAAATGATCACGTGGTAAGGAAACTAATACTTTAAAAAAAATGTAATTTCAGTCCTCGGCTCCTTAAGATCAGAGTAAATCAAGTAAGGAGAAAGTAGATATTGAACTGCAAACTCAAATGTTTCTATATTGTGTTTTCGTGTGACCTTATGTGCATATCCATACTTACGGAGGTTGTAACTTACAGACACATTCTTAATAAACTTGTGGTGTTAGTGAACCAAGGTAGAGTTGGTACATATGTAGGTTATGTGAGCTCTGTGAGAAAAGAACTCTTTATCATTTGGTTCGTGACGGAGTCAAGTAGAACTGCGAGCGATAGTACTTCCAATGTTTGAGGTCTCTGATAGCTCTGTTGCGTGTGACATTTCTCTCCAAACTTTAATGCGAACTTATTCTTCGTCATTTCAGTTGAATCATTAGTCAAGATAACGTCACAAGGTATCTTAGAGGCATGAGGGAGTCCACTATGTTAAGAATCCGCAGTGTCCATTAGTTAATCCACGCGTGAGCTCTTCGTTTAAATGTATTTGAGGTTTCTTCATAGGTGTCTTGACATAGCAATCCAATCGGGAATGAATTTCCTGTACACATAGGTGTAAAGAAGTGGCCCATATGGAAGCCGGGTAATGAAATGCGCAGCTCCGCCCTCTTGTCTTGTATGTATATTACTAGCCACTTGATTGACATCTTGCTGACGTCATCCCAATACCTATGAACACAGTTTATCTTCTCTCCAGTTGAGTAGTATTAAGTTAATAATTATTATAATTATTTTAAAGTTATTATAGTCGTCGCTGTGGTTGTGTCTACGTTGTAATATTCAAATTGGTTACTAAAATGGACAAACAGATTATCATTATAGCCTCCTTTAGGCAATAATTCTGTTGTAGTCCCAATAGTTTTGAACTTCATTTCCTATCTACTTCAGAAGAAAATTTTGACCCGACTATCTTGGCTGTTATGAATTTTAACGCTGCACATAAAAAGAAGTAAGTTGGTTCTATAACCCTTCCTTCCACAAGGTCAATTCGCTAATCATATTACATCGGGGTAATCCGATTACACGAATCACAGTAAAATTAGTAAGATTATTAATTAAGGTTATCTCTGATCCCTTCTTTGTTTCATACCGATATAACATTGTTCATTGATTGGTGTTTGCTTCTTGGAATTAGTGTCAAACCAGCCATAGAACAAGGTAATAAGGGTTGGTTGAAATCTGGTGTTATATAAATATGGAAACCTTACCGAAGAAAGAAAGAAAGAACACTATTGAAATCTACAGGAACAGTCCATTTTTGCACCCAAATGTATATGAATAATAATGACAGAAAATTGGTAATGGTTCCTTAAATACTCTTTCTGTCCAAATTGTGTACTTGCCATAAAATTGGCGCTTATATTTTTTGTAATGAAAAAAGTTTCGGAAATCGCGAAATCAAGTTGTATCTCACCAAGATATGTCAATATTTTGGTTTTTTGGTTTTTGTCACTTAGCTTATTTCCTAAGCGTAACCTAAATTATTCTATATACTAAATTACAGAGCAATCCTTTCGCCAATTTGAGTGAAAATGTACATAAAAAACAAACCAACGTTTTAAAACTTCATCGTAGAGTTTTAGGATAGATCTTTATACACGTTAGCAAAGTTATTAACGCAAATTCGAAAATACCAGAAAAAATGTGTGTTTATGTTATCAATGGCCCTTACTTTCATAATTTTACATTTAGGTATAGAAATAATGCATACTTTATAAAGAGTTCATATTAATTAGTTTACTACACTTATATAGGAGGGCACAGAACACTAGCAAATCAGTGCATAACAAGAAAAACTCCGTATGTCTGTCTGTCTGTCTGTGTGTCTGTCTGTCTGTCTGTCTGTCTGTCTCTCTCTCTCTCTCTCTCTCTCTCTCTCTCTCTCTCTCTAATTTGGATGGTTACGTGCAGGTTTAATAATTGGACGTTTCAGGCGAGTCGTAGAATGTACTCCAGACAAACCTTTATAATTTGTTAATCCATTTCTGCACAGAGGGAACTTTTTCAGCCTAAATAGACAAAATGCTGGATCTAAACTCTGAATTTTTCAGGTTAGCTTTCAGTCAGATAGGTTCACGTTGCGCACTGTCTTTTAATAACTTTGTTGTCCTGTTTTTCTCATAGAAGTTTAGTTAAATCCTTTTAGACATCTTTTGCTTCAAATATATTAACTAGACTCTGAAAAAAATGTATTCTTGATTAGCAACACTATTAATAATATTTGGACCGACAATTAAGGAAGCAGTTGAATTATCAACAAAAGCGTGCCTCTTGATTAGTATTCTCTCAACACTTAGAGATCCAACATCATTTTCAAGCTACTAATCACATGTGTAAAGTGAAGTCAGGCATTTTGTACTTCTGCAGTATTTCAGAAATAAAATCCCTAGTGTGTGATTAATTTGAGGTATTACACAGCATCAATAAAATTCCTCTTCCAGAGTTACTTGATCGGACATTTCCAGTGTGGTGAGCCGTTTCCGAAGTATGCGTTTAATTAGGCTTCCATCCCTCCTCCACCTTTTTTAAGGTTTTTAAAGTTCTCTGCTGATAACCGAAAGTGTAGAAAGGATGAATATGTTCCGTTAATTATGTCCCAGGTGAGATAGAAAACAGCTGGGCATTCAACTTTTCAAAAGGGAGAAAGGTTAGGGGAAAATCCTCATTCATACAGCATATCGAGATTGAACTCGGTCTAGCACACTAAAGGCAGGATTGTGTGTTATCTGGACCACCGCGTGGGATGTATGTATCCATTCACTTGTCGTCTGGTTTAGTCCTCTGGAACAATAAATGAAACACAGTGTAGTGTAGGATCTTGCATATACTTTTTAGAACTCGGATAGAAAAGATAATTTGTGGAATATCAACTGAATTTTCTGATATAATAAGCTGCTCACAAGAATGCTGGTAAAGATTACAGTTTGTCTGCGATTGTTTCACAAAAACATGTATCGGTTGCCAACTTGATAGTGTCTAGTCTCACAACTGAACCTTGTGTGACTGCACGCCATATTATCAGTGGCGACTCTGTTTGCCTAGGTTGAATAATAATATTTATAAAATATTAAAGCACCGATGGAGGCGAATAGCTACCTGGCCTCCAGGGTTTAGAACAGCTGGAAAAAGCAGGAACGTGCTAATTGGGATGTAAGAACCGAGTACTCCAGAGAGGAATCACAGGATTTCTCTTTATGGCAAAGGTCTATGAAGAAGTAGTTTGTTCTTCTGTCTCTAGCTCCATCAAAAGAGTAGACGTAATTGTCATTGACAGACAACATAGCGGATTTATTCTTGACCCTATAATCCGATTTGAAAAAAAAATAATAAAAAAAAGTAGACCAAATTAGGGAGGTTGATAAGGGGAAAAATAACTACACTATGAGTCCTGCATTCCTTATTTAAGAGACAAATACCAATTTTCAAATTGGAAAGTAATTGGTCTACTTTTTGGTGTTCGTGGTTCCTAAGTTTACTATTGATGTGTTCCGATGCTTTCAATTGCAATTAAGTGTTTTAGAAGACATTGGTTAGCAAATTAACCGCAATCCTTTGTACATCTTACATACTTCATTTTACACAATCATTTATGTACTATATTAAATGAAATAAATAATTTTAAAATGGACAGTTATCCTATTTCCAAATTTTATACTATTTTTTTTAGTTTTACACTATCTTTATCAAATATCTTTACATTACACATTTTATCCCTTTATTATTCATATTTAAAATTATCTTTTTGTGCAGATTTATTAGCAGGGCGTGTCTTTATGATAACCCTAAAATTCATCTACTGGATTTTCTCTCTAATCATGCCTGGTTTTAAAATAAATCCCAGTACAGCTACATTTACAAATCAATAAGATTTCTAAAGAATTCACTTTGTGCATCGAGGAGCCAGTTGCTTGTTTCGTGTTCATAAGTTTATACCTGCATCTGTTTAACTAGTAAACGTATTTAATTTGTTCCTTATATCCAAGAGCTTTTATTGAAGCTGCCGCTTCTGGTGCGCAGTTCTGTTGTAATTAGCATATTTTGCGTTCCTGTGTTATTAACAGGTGGGAAATCCTCCTCATTACCAGCTTTTCTTTAGCGGACATCTCTTTTTGCAATCTTTTAAAATACTTCGGACAATAGCCTTGGGACATCCTTTCATCCTCGCTGTCTGTTGTGTGCGAGAATGTTGTATACTTTTTCCCTCTTTATTTTCCTTACACTTGGTGGTAGAATTCTTCTTCTTGGGATGTGTTCAGACCACGGATTATCCTCTTGGCTACACGCTACTGACTCCACGGTATGAATATTACCTTGCCTCCACGTCTCTCCAACCTCCGCGAGGCTCTTCACAAAGTTTTAAAGATTTGTTTGTATTTCTATTGTCTTAAAGAGAAACTCCTATTTGGGTTGTACGGGAAATGAACGCTTTCTGATTTAATACTTCCCTGAAATGAATGTGAGCGGTGATGATGTCTCAAAAAATGTAGGCATCTCAAAATATAACGAAACATTTTAAGGGGAAAAAGTCCTTTGATACTCTGAAATGTCATTAATCGCCCGAACATTAATTGTTTTAATAATTGTGGGTAATTGTGGGTGAAAGAAGAATAATTTTCAGACTCATAAGGATGAAAATAAAACAAACTGGTTGAACTGAAATTAATGGAAAATGGTACACAACAGTGATATTCAACCTGGGGTACGCGAAGACTTCTTAGGGGGTACATAAAATTTAATTTAGTTTAATCCCTCTTTATGTAGTATTAAATAAGTTATATTGCCTTTAGGGATACCCGGAGAAAAAAAGTTGAATATCACTGGTATAGAAGTTGATAGCCTATGGCAAACGACATTCAGATAAACTTCGCATTGCCAGAGGGAAGGAGCAAAATGCAAAATGGGAAGGATGGAAGAAGCTGGGTTTGCAATGAAGGGGCTACCCTTGGGTAGAAAACAATTATTGGTTAATATTAATTATACATATACAAAATACTTACTAATTTTGTAAAATATAGCATAAGTTCGTCTCAGTCTTAATGCAGCTGAAGTGTATTTGAGAGAACAACCTTGACAGACACACAGCACTATTCTTCTATTGTCGTCGCAGCTGACCTGCTGTTGTGCGTACCAACTTCATTGTCTCTCTCAGATATCTCTCGTCCTAGGAGAAATCAGGGCAATCTAAATGGTGCAGTACCAGAAAAAGCATAAAAATGCAACTTCCAGCTTATAACATCTTCCTTTTCAGCTTTTAATTTTAGGAGGGAAAAAACAGCGTAACTCGGAAAAACGATTACCTACTATTACCTCCTTACACTCACAACAGTCGTAGTCAAAATGTAAAATATTTTACTGCACTTATAAAAATAACCCCTAGTTTGTGCCTGGTGTAATAATTGTGTTTTACTGAGGTTCCGGAGACTGCATTCTGTACATTTGAAATGCTTTATGTTACACATACGCACACAAACACACACACACACACAAACAAACACACACACACACACACACACACACACACACACACACACACACACACACACCAAACAAGTTTTTCTATAATTGCCTAAACAGACCCAGTGATTTTATTTCATTAAAAAACCGGCAATACTATTTTTCTGGATAGCATTATACAATTAAAAGTAAATGTTTTCACATTAGTTTTACGAGCATGTTTAAAATACATATTGTATTAAAGCAAAATCTGTTTTATTATTCTGCTTGTAAATTTCTGGGGTATTTGCAAAATGAAATAGAACATGAACAATGTGTTTACATGTGATGCAGTTATCTACTAAATAACGCACTGTTATTCCTAAAAGTTAATATGTGGATTGGAAGTCCATTAAGATCTTCTGACTATTGTTTAAAGTAAAGTGAGTTGCATAATAGTAGTAAAGTTAAGTTTCATTGTTACACGAATCAGAAAATTTTCTTCATCGCTGAATGGAAGGTTTTTATCCATTGTGCTAACATAGTGGGTTTCTGAGGTGAATAATGTATAATTTCAGGATCCTGTTTGCATCTGCCTATTTTTCCAGGTTCATTAGTTTAGTAAGATCCTCTCCAGCTGGCGAAGTTTGAGATAGAGAGTATATGAATAAGTAATGGATTGCTAAATGTTACGTCTGGATGTCAACGCCAGGGCGGGTTACGAACTAGAGTTCAGGTTGTTGGAGAAACGCTTCCGGGTACAACAGGTTTATGCAAGGATGCTTTGAAGTACTGGTTGAGGATACGCCGCAACGTGTGTGGTCTTCTGTCTCCTTGACACAGTTCCTCCCTCAATTCAGTCGATGGTATTCAGAGGGCCATTAATTAGGTGATCTACTAAATTGGGTGAATTAACTCGTAGCACTGCTACACTTTCTCAGAAGAAGTGTGGTGGCGGTGGTGGAGTGCCTAATTAAATTCCACAACTATAAAGACCTCATAATTTGTACCACTTCGGTTACATTTTAGAATACAGCGGAATTTATGAAGTACTAGCAGACCTTGATTGTTGGGAATTGTAGCGCCATCCTTTAAGCATCCATTTACTAGTCTGGGAGATGCAGAATGTTAAGATTTAAACGGTATTGCGCAAAAGGCGCGATTACACTAAGTGGTATAATTTATAATCACGTGCCATAAATTGTACCACTGGTGTTATAAATTAGACTTTTACCGCAACGTAGGATATAAACACAGCACATTTCAATTAAGTAAATAAATGTATTTAAAAATACTTCCTGTGTATGAAATACTAGCTATTTTCAAAAAGCTGCGTAATCAATACACATACATTGTCTTTATGCAACATTTGAAGATTAATAGGACAATTCTTATGTCTTCAATTTAAGCAGGTTCACAAACATCACAGTAAACGAATTTGCTTGCACTTTGCACTAGTGTTAGGCGCTTTGTATGAAACCTAGATACGACATTTTAAACACCGGATCATATCTTCATAAATGGTGCAATACCAGCTAGATGTGTGCTCAATTGGAGGTCTAGCAGCTTTCTCAGTACAATATTTCTGCTACACAAGAGAGGCCTCTTATAACTGCTGGTAATTGTGGCAAAGGAAGTAGCTGTTGGAATCATTTTTGTTTCTTCCAGGACTGGAACATATGACAGTTGCTGCAGGTTCACTTAATTATTGATGCCAGATCTAATGGTGGGAATGGTTTGTGGTAGAAGACAGAGCAAAAGCACTCCGTTTTACCTGGCTAGGTTTAAAGCTTTTTGTTATAGTGTTTAACGCCCGCTTTTACTACTACGGCACCGCAGGCAGTGACACTGATGACACATGAAATGAAGATGGAGCAGCAGTGGAATGAGATGGCGGGGGAAACCAGAGCACCCGTAGAAAACCCGCCCTGGCGCCGCTTCGTCCACCACGAATACCACATGCGGGTCCCTGGGATCGAACCCGGGCCGCCTTGGTGGTAGGCGAGCGCGCTAACCGCTCGGCCACGGCGCCGCCTTTAAAGCTTGTGGGTGAACTGTATTATATGATACGACTGTCACGAATTAAGAGCACCTTTGTGTCGGAGGCAGATTTTCGTGTTTGAATGAATTGCTACATCCAATGGAGAAACCTTTTATCCAGACTATTTTCCAGGTGGTGCACCAACTTTTAGATTATGGGAAGAATTTTTCCCTTGAAAACAAGCAATGGGGTGAGAGTGGGATTTATACTTGGCAGAATCACTGAAGTAATATTGGTTCTGTTAACTAGTTAGTATAAATTATTTAAATAGTGTTATAATATACGTTGTTGTAACAATGCGTCTTAAAATAATTTTCAGCTTCAGAATAAGAATTCATTTAATTTGTTTATTATAATTAATATTTCGCACATAAAACTGCATTGATAGCTTCGGTCTGCAGACGACATCTCTCTTAATTTTTACCGGTCTGAAAGAGAAGAAACATGTACAACTTGTCTGACTGGGCCATTTTATTTATTTAAGGTGCCTTTCCCTAAAGGACAAACTATTTCCAATATCATGTCCAGGCATTATTGAGACAATGGACAAGTAACATGTGTATAAAACAATACCTGTGAGTCTGCAAAAGCTTAGCAGTTCCAGTGCTCCTCACAGAGCAGAAAATCCGACAGTGAACTGTAAAACTGTGTGTTTGGCCTTTGTGTTCACCGTTTTCACAACAGTTTCGCGAATTCTGGTAATACCATCGCCTCAGCACTCTTGGATACTTGACCGGTACAATTTATGGGGCCTTATTCTGTGTTGACTTAATGCGATTAGTTGCATTACCAGCGTGATATAGTCATGCACTTATTATTTGATAAACAGAGCTAAAACGTACCTAACCATTGTTGAAGTTTAAAAA